>JAWNPM010000227.1:0-84285 GCA_035047505.1 Drosophila parthenogenetica | reverse complement strand
GTTTTGTATGTAAATAACTCTAGACCCTGAAAGTAGGCAACAAAAATTTAATTAAGTTGAGGGGAACTTCAAAGTTTCGTCAAGCTGCAGTTCACAGCTGCTTTAGTAAGCCGCACACTGAGGCCTAAAAATTAGCACACAGTTTAACGAAAAATATATTTTGCGTTTAAATAAATAACAAAAATGAGTAATTAATAACAATAAATAATAATAATAAATAATAATATAAATAATAATATGGATAATGATAATAATAAACAATAATATATATAAATAAAGAAAACATTCAATAATAATAATAAAAAACAATAATAACTATTAATAAATGAAATAATATATACAATAAATTAATAAATAAAATAATTAATTAAATTGTTCCAACATATTAATTAATTAAGTCACTAAAAAACTTTATTTACTGTAGTCAAAACACGCAGTAAATAAAATAAAATAAAATTAATAAAATAAATTCACAAAAATAATAAATAAAATAAACAAATTAATTGCTACAATTGATAATTGATAAATAATAAATAAAATAAACAATTAAGTAAAATTCAAAAATTAAAATTCATAACTTAACTTATAAATTAATATCTTTAATTACAATATATACTTTAAAATGTTCATTTGAAAAAATTAAAAGAAAATAAGTATTAGCTGCGTAGTGCGCCTAGCTCTACTGAAATGCACTTACCTTAGAAGTATGCAATAGATTTTTCACATTTTTAAATTTCCGTTGAGAGTTGCTTTCGTCAAGTTACCAGTCAGCTGCGCTTTGAGAGCTTTAGCAAGCCGCACAATGGGTGCTAAAAGTTGGCGAACAGTTCAACGCAATTATAAAATTGACCTGTAAAAATTGTAAATAAGTAAATAATAATTAAAATAACAAAAAATGTAAATAAATAATAAACAAAATAAATTAAAATAATAATTAAAATTATAAATTTTCAAGTTAAATAATTTATAAATTTTTAGCTGAAAAATAAATAATTTATGAATAAACTAAATAAACAATGTAAATAAATAATGCAATTATTAATATATAAAATTATATTATCCACCTGAAAAATAAAAGAAAACATAAATAATTAAAACAATAAATAATGTAATAAAATAAATTAATTAATATTTACAATAAAATAACTTACCGCTGAAAAATAAATAAATAAATTAATAAATAAAATAACTTACCGCTGAAAAATAAATAAAAATTAAATAAATAATGCTGAAAAATAAATTAAATAAAATAAAGAATGCAAATAAATAAAATTGTAAATAAAATAATAAATAAAATGAACAAATAAATTAATGAAGTAAAATTACTTATTAATTTTTTCAATTAAAATATGTAAAGTAAAAGTAAATTAAAAAATAGTTAAATAAGAATTAATTGATTAATTCGCAACTAATATAAAAAATAAGTCATTCTGAAAGCAAATAATATTATTAATAAGAATCCAATTTTTCAATTCAATGTTCGGCGTGCATATGTTCTTTAATGTTTCTGCATGTTCTGTGCACAAGCAGTAAAACAATTTTGTTCTAACAAAAATGAATTTACTGCTTGCTGTATCACAGCATGAAGACATGTGCACGCCCAACAAAAATAATAAATTAAAAATATTGTCAATTCATAAAATACATTTTATTTTATTTTGAAATTATATTAATTAAACTAGTATATAAAGTTTTTCTTACTGTAAAGCTTAAAGTTAGATTAATAATTAATTTTAATTAGTTCTAATTAGCTGCTAATAAATTCTTATAAAATACTTGTAATCGTGTTGAAAGAAGAATAAAACTGCTATCGACCATCACTGGCGATAGCTCAATTAGTGAGTCTGTATGGCCACATAAAGATAAAAAAAACCTGATCCTCATACACACAGCGATGACACCGCAGAAGCAGCAAATCTCCAATCAGCAGCTGATCCAGAGTTACCAGCAGACAACACTAACCGACACAGGGCTCCAGATTAAACATATCCAGGTGAGCAGCGTGCAGTCTGCAAATGAAAGCACGCAAACGCAACTCAGGTCCACTGCAAGCCTTTTATTAGCTTTTTGTATGCGAATCCAGAAGACAGTTTATCTGAAAAACAAGAAAAAACACATTTTTCTTATTACAAAACAATTTAACGTTACATAAAAATATTTACTCTCCTGAAAAGCCACTGAAGTCAAATTGAACAGTATGTTGTTACCACTGAAATCGCGAATGAGTCTAAAATATGCGTTTTGCACACAAACACAACGGCGAGTCTCTGAAAAATGCAAATAATATTATCTGATCTATAAAAATTAATATTTTATTGTAAATACTTACGCATATACACTGACAAAAAATTTGGCGAAATTTTCTCTGGCACTTGCGCGCAAGCGCACTCGATGTTCATTATCGGCCAGCGTCCAGATGCTTGCATTCCACAAGAGGTGTCCACTTTCCAGTAAAATCCGCTTTATACATATGGAAATGTTCCTGAAATATATAAATATTACAAATTAGCTCTGCCACAATATTAATTAATAATATTTCATACTTACTTTTAAATAATTCAGAAGATTTCATGAATGCTGCAAAATTTTCACACACGTGCTAGAAGCCAAACCAAAACAAAACAAATAAGCTTTTTCTTTTCTGCAGCAGCACAGCTTTAACATGTTATGTTAGCAGCCAGCTGCTATGTTTTGTATGTAAATAACTCTAGACCCTGAAAGTAGGCAACAAAAATTTAATTAAGTTGAGGGGAACTTCAAAGTTTCGTCAAGCTGCAGTTCACAGCTGCTTTAGTAAGCCGCACACTGAGGCCTAAAAATTAGCACACAGTTTAACGAAAAATATATTTTGCGTTTAAATAAATAACAAAAATGAGTAATTAATAACAATAAATAATAATAATAAATAATAATATAAATAATAATATGGATAATGATAATAATAAACAATAATATATATAAATAAAGAAAACATTCAATAATAATAATAAAAAACAATAATAACTATTAATAAATGAAATAATATATACAATAAATTAATAAATAAAATAATTAATTAAATTGTTCCAACATATTAATTAATTAAGTCACTAAAAAACTTTATTTACTGTAGTCAAAACACGCAGTAAATAAAATAAAATAAAATTAATAAAATAAATTCACAAAAATAATAAATAAAATAAACAAATTAATTGCTACAATTGATAATTGATAAATAATAAATAAAATAAACAATTAAGTAAAATTCAAAAATTAAAATTCATAACTTAACTTATAAATTAATATCTTTAATTACAATATATACTTTAAAATGTTCATTTGAAAAAATTAAAAGAAAATAAGTATTAGCTGCGTAGTGCGCCTAGCTCTACTGAAATGCACTTACCTTAGAAGTATGCAATAGATTTTTCACATTTTTAAATTTCCGTTGAGAGTTGCTTTCGTCAAGTTACCAGTCAGCTGCGCTTTGAGAGCTTTAGCAAGCCGCACAATGGGTGCTAAAAGTTGGCGAACAGTTCAACGCAATTATAAAATTGACCTGTAAAAATTGTAAATAAGTAAATAATAATTAAAATAACAAAAAATGTAAATAAATAATAAACAAGATAAATTAAAATAATAATTAAAATTATAAATTTTCAAGTTAAATAATTTATAAATTTTTAGCTGAAAAATAAATAATTTATGAATAAACTAAATAAACAATGTAAATAAATAATGCAATTATTAATATATAAAATTATATTATCCACCTGAAAAATAAAAGAAAACATAAATAATTAAAACAATAAATAATGTAATAAAATAAATTAATTAATATTTACAATAAAATAACTTACCGCTGAAAAATAAATAAATAAATTAATAAATAAAATAACTTACCGCTGAAAAATAAATAAAAATTAAATAAATAATGCTGAAAAATAAATTAAATAAAATAAAGAATGCAAATAAATAAAATTGTAAATAAAATAATAAATAAAATGAACAAATAAATTAATGAAGTAAAATTACTTATTAATTTTTTCAATTAAAATATGTAAAGTAAAAGTAAATTAAAAAATAGTTAAATAAGAATTAATTGATTAATTCGCAACTAATATAAAAAATAAGTCATTCTGAAAGCAAATAATATTATTAATAAGAATCCAATTTTTCAATTCAATGTTCGGCGTGCATATGTTCTTTAATGTTTCTGCATGTTCTGTGCACAAGCAGTAAAACAATTTTGTTCTAACAAAAATGAATTTACTGCTTGCTGTATCACAGCATGAAGACATGTGCACGCCCAACAAAAATAATAAATTAAAAATATTGTCAATTCATAAAATACATTTTATTTTATTTTGAAATTATATTAATTAAACTAGTATATAAAGTTTTTCTTACTGTAAAGCTTAAAGTTAGATTAATAATTAATTTTAATTAGTTCTAATTAGCTGCTAATAAATTCTTATAAAATACTTGTAATCGTGTTGAAAGAAGAATAAAACTGCTATCGACCATCACTGGCGATAGCTCAATTAGTGAGTCTGTATGGCCACATAAAGATAAAAAAAAAACCGCAGAAGCAGCAAATCTCCAATCAGCAGCTGATCCAGAGTTACCAGCAGACAACACTAACCGACACAGGGCTCCAGATTAAACATATCCAGGTGAGCAGCGTGCAGTCTGCAAATGAAAGCACGCAAACGCAACTCAGGTCCACTGCAAGCCTTTTATTAGCTTTTTGTATGCGAATCCAGAAGACAGTTTATCTGAAAAACAAGAAAAAACACATTTTTCTTATTACAAAACAATTTAACGTTACATAAAAATATTTACTCTCCTGAAAAGCCACTGAAGTCAAATTGAACAGTATGTTGTTACCACTGAAATCGCGAATGAGTCTAAAATATGCGTTTTGCACACAAACACAACGGCGAGTCTCTGAAAAATGCAAATAATATTATCTGATCTATAAAAATTAATATTTTATTGTAAATACTTACGCATATACACTGACAAAAAATTTGGCGAAATTTTCTCTGGCACTTGCGCGCAAGCGCACTCGATGTTCATTATCGGCCAGCGTCCAGATGCTTGCATTCCACAAGAGGTGTCCACTTTCCAGTAAAATCCGCTTTATACATATGGAAATGTTCCTGAAATATATAAATATTACAAATTAGCTCTGCCACAATATTAATTAATAATATTTCATACTTACTTTTAAATAATTCAGAAGATTTCATGAATGCTGCAAAATTTTCACACACGTGCTAGAAGCCAAACCAAAACAAAACAAATAAGCTTTTTCTTTTCTGCAGCAGCACAGCTTTAACATGTTATGTTAGCAGCCAGCTGCTATGTTTTGTATGTAAATAACTCTAGACCCTGAAAGTAGGCAACAAAAATTTAATTAAGTTGAGGGGAACTTCAAAGTTTCGTCAAGCTGCAGTTCACAGCTGCTTTAGTAAGCCGCACACTGAGGCCTAAAAATTAGCACACAGTTTAACGAAAAATATATTTTGCGTTTAAATAAATAACAAAAATGAGTAATTAATAACAATAAATAATAATAATAAATAATAATATAAATAATAATATGGATAATGATAATAATAAACAATAATATATATAAATAAAGAAAACATTCAATAATAATAATAAAAAACAATAATAACTATTAATAAATGAAATAATATATACAATAAATTAATAAATAAAATAATTAATTAAATTGTTCCAACATATTAATTAATTAAGTCACTAAAAAACTTTATTTACTGTAGTCAAAACACGCAGTAAATAAAATAAAATAAAATTAATAAAATAAATTCACAAAAATAATAAATAAAATAAACAAATTAATTGCTACAATTGATAATTGATAAATAATAAATAAAATAAACAATTAAGTAAAATTCAAAAATTAAAATTCATAACTTAACTTATAAATTAATATCTTTAATTACAATATATACTTTAAAATGTTCATTTGAAAAAATTAAAAGAAAATAAGTATTAGCTGCGTAGTGCGCCTAGCTCTACTGAAATGCACTTACCTTAGAAGTATGCAATAGATTTTTCACATTTTTAAATTTCCGTTGAGAGTTGCTTTCGTCAAGTTACCAGTCAGCTGCGCTTTGAGAGCTTTAGCAAGCCGCACAATGGGTGCTAAAAGTTGGCGAACAGTTCAACGCAATTATAAAATTGACCTGTAAAAATTGTAAATAAGTAAATAATAATTAAAATAACAAAAAATGTAAATAAATAATAAACAAAATAAATTAAAATAATAATTAAAATTATAAATTTTCAAGTTAAATAATTTATAAATTTTTAGCTGAAAAATAAATAATTTATGAATAAACTAAATAAACAATGTAAATAAATAATGCAATTATTAATATATAAAATTATATTATCCACCTGAAAAATAAAAGAAAACATAAATAATTAAAACAATAAATAATGTAATAAAATAAATTAATTAATATTTACAATAAAATAACTTACCGCTGAAAAATAAATAAATAAATTAATAAATAAAATAACTTACCGCTGAAAAATAAATAAAAATTAAATAAATAATGCTGAAAAATAAATTAAATAAAATAAAGAATGCAAATAAATAAAATTGTAAATAAAATAATAAATAAAATGAACAAATAAATTAATGAAGTAAAATTACTTATTAATTTTTTCAATTAAAATATGTAAAGTAAAAGTAAATTAAAAAATAGTTAAATAAGAATTAATTGATTAATTCGCAACTAATATAAAAAATAAGTCATTCTGAAAGCAAATAATATTATTAATAAGAATCCAATTTTTCAATTCAATGTTCGGCGTGCATATGTTCTTTAATGTTTCTGCATGTTCTGTGCACAAGCAGTAAAACAATTTTGTTCTAACAAAAATGAATTTACTGCTTGCTGTATCACAGCATGAAGACATGTGCACGCCCAACAAAAATAATAAATTAAAAATATTGTCAATTCATAAAATACATTTTATTTTATTTTGAAATTATATTAATTAAACTAGTATATAAAGTTTTTCTTACTGTAAAGCTTAAAGTTAGATTAATAATTAATTTTAATTAGTTCTAATTAGCTGCTAATAAATTCTTATAAAATACTTGTAATCGTGTTGAAAGAAGAATAAAACTGCTATCGACCATCACTGGCGATAGCTCAATTAGTGAGTCTGTATGGCCACATAAAGATAAACCAGATGGTAGTTGGTGTCAAACTGTTAACGAACAAGCTGAAGCCTTTGCTGACGAACTTGAAAATAGATTCAAGCCTTTCAATCTATGCCCACCTGAACATGAAATTTCCATAAACACAACACTCCAGAATCTCCCAAATTCAATAGAAAATTTCCAAAATCTCAGACATGTTTCTCTCAATGAATTGTTAAAACATATCAAAGAACTTCAAAATAATAAGGCTCCAGGAAATGATAAAATAGATAATTTCATTATAAAATCCCTACCAAAACGTGCCATTCTCTTCTTGGTCAATTACTTTAATACCCTATTCCGTTTAAATTACTTTCCAAGCGCATGGAAAAGTGCTATCATTTCAATGATCCCAAAAGGTGGCGGCAAATCACTCACTGAATTGGCTAATTATCGGCCAATCAGTTTATTACCATCATTATCAAAGCTATTTGAAAAGACAATATACTCACGTTTAAATGATCAAATCGAATCAATCAATCTAATTCCAAACCATCAATTTGGCTTTAGAGATAGCCACAGCACAATTCAACAAGTTCATAGAATTGTTCATCACGTGAACATTGGCTTTGAGAATGGACATAGCACGTCAGGTGTATTCATTGATATATCCCAAGCATTTGATCGTGTTTGGCACGCAGGCCTTTTATATAAACTACACTCTCACATTCCATACTCCCTTTACTTAATCATCAAATCATTTCTAAGTAATCGCTCTTTTGCAGTCCGTGAAAGAGGTATATTATCTTCGACACGACCAATTTCGGCTGGAGTTCCTCAGGGTAGCGTCCTGGCCCCACTCCTATACAACATTTACACCTATGACATGCCATCCACTTATAATACTTTCCACAATACTTCAATATCAAACTTAACGGCCACATACGCTGACGATACCGCGTTTTTAGTTAGCGGCAGAGTACAGGATATAACAGACCATATGCAACGTCATATAAATATATTCCAGTCTTGGGCCAAAGACTGGAATATTAAAATAAACAGCACAAAATCCAATCATTTAATCTTTTCACTTCAAACCCGTATTCTTTGGCCAGACATTACGTTAGATAATATTATAGTTCCATCAAAAAGTTCCGTTAAATACTTAGGCCTCCATCTTGATAGACGACTCCTATGGTCTCGTCACATACAAATGACGAAACAATCCGTACTCACTAAACTCAAAAAATATAATTGGCTTTTAAACTCACGATCCCGTCTTTCACGTTCAAACAAATTGCTTATTTATAAGCAAATAATCTCCCCCTGCTGGCAATACGGTATTGAGCTGTATGGTACAGCTTCAGATACAAATCTGCGAAATATACAAGTATGTCAAAACAAAGCCTTGCGTATAATATTAGCTCCACCATACTATGTTTCAAACAAAACACTTCACACTGATCTTCAAATATGCTCTATATGGGACGAAATAAACTTTCATTCTTCGAGATATTGGGCTCGACTAAATGAGCATCCAAATGTAATAATAAAAACATTAATAAAACACACAAATAGACGACTAAAACGAATCTGGCCAAAAGAGCTTTGCAACCGCAAAGCTCCCACCAGAGCCCTTTAAACTTCTTCAATTCACAGAATTTATTCGAGCATCTGATAAACATGGACTTGGCACCAACCCATTATCATTCAACCACAATACACTCATACACAACAACAACAACAACTACAATGCACAACGATATCTACATTGTCATACAAATCGAATGCTGCACAACAACAACAATAACAACAATCATCAATCCATCAACATACCTGGAACACCTCACTATTTCAACAACAACAACAACATTCTGTTTACCAAATAGATCAGCCCCACGGACACCATAACGCCATCAATAAACATCCTTCATCAGTATCATAAAATACAATCATCACCATCAACCATACAAATCACACATTACTATTTAAATACAATTACTAATTTCAGTCTTTCCTTTATCTAATCCTACAGCTGGCCAAAAAATCCTGATTAACCAGCTACAACATACTCACACATCCTGATGACAACATACAAACGAACACCACCGCCAAACATCCAGACCAGGGCATATTCAACACACTCATCCCCACTACTGGTACACACACACACACACACACACACATCATCACCGTTGGACCTTGGCTTCTATACGACCACACACACACACACTTCAGTCCACACACTCACACACACACATCACCGTCCAGCTAAGGAGAGAAGCTGGACAACAGACCATACTGCATCCCGAGCCATTAAGCATTGGAATGGGAGCGGATGCAACAACAAAAATCTCTCCCCACATCACGGCATCATTCACCTGCTGGCTCAAGGCGACCCCAAGCGAAGAAACATCAACCGCCGAAGCCGCTTTTCTTACATAGCTAATAGTTAAGTTAAAAACCAATGCATTATATGTTAACTTTAGCAAAAATCACTAAATAAATCTTTGGTTAGAGTCCGCAAAAAGACTCTAACGTAAACAAGAAAAAAAAAAAAAAAAGCACAATCTGCAGTTCCACCACCACGTGCATCACGCCCGCATCCACTCTTTTATAACAACTCTGGCAGACATGCCTTGACTAACAGTATTAAAAATCTTCTCCGATACAAGAGTAAATGTAAGCAGATGCTCATGGTTGAAAAATCTGAACAAGCCAGAAAGCTATATAGAAGTACCCAAAATCGTTTGAAAAAGATGCTACGAAAGTCGAACTCTGACCACATCAACAAACTGTTCGAAAAAGTAGATGTAAATGATCGTTATAAAATACAGAAAATGTGGAAAATTACTAAAAACTTCAGAAGGCAGCCAGAACCAAATTGGCCACTGAAAATAAGCTCTGTCAATGCCAACAATATGAATACCAACAGCTGGACAAAAAGCACCATCGAAAAGGCTGAATTATTCGCTTCTCATTTGGAACAGCGCTTTACACCAATTTTCACTAATTCGAACGATATGCGCACCAAAGTTGCAAATGAATTAGAGCAAATGCGAAATCGACAACCCCATCAAACAGCTGATATTGTTGCTGGTACAGCAAGTAACTATAAACGGCCATTTCGACCAGTTACAGTCAGTGAAACCATGCTTGTCATTAAATCACTTACACTTGACAAGTCACCTGGCCCTGATAATGTCGATAACTACGTTATTAAGTCACTACCGCAAAAAGCAATTACATACCTAGTTCTAATATACAATAGTATCCTCAGACTCGGGCACTTCCCCAGGCAGTGGAAAAATGCAACAATTTCCATGATACTGAAGCCTGGAAAATGTGCCAATGACGTTGAGTCTTACCGGCCAATAAGCCTTCTGGCAGGATTTTCTAAGATTTTCGAGAGATTGCTAATGGATAGACTCTTTGAGTGTAAAGACTTCGCCAATGCCATACCAACACACCAATTTGGATTTAGAAAAGAGCATGGTACAGAACAACAACTCAGACGTGCAACCCAATTTATATTAAACTCGTATGAAAAGAAATACTTCTGTTCGGCCGTATTCATCGACATCAGCGAGGCGTTCGACAGGGTATGGCACACAGGCCTCCTATGGAAACTAATAAAATTGATGCCAATCGAGTTGTTTAATGTTCTGCAAAGCTATCTACTCCATCGAACTTTCTCTGTGCGCTGCTGTGATGGCACCACCTCAAGGACAGGCAAGCTCAGGGCTGGAGTTCCACAAGGGAGTGTGCTTGGTCCTGTTCTGTATACTATTTATTCATCTGACATGCCGCTACCACCTTTATTGACTCAACATGGATATATAACACTTCGAAACTCCAACAATACCCTTCTATCCACATATGCTGACGACACCATCGTTCTAAGTGCTGCCAATACTCCCCAAGAAGCAATAAGCCTCAATCAGAGATACTTGAATTGTTTCACTACATGGGCCAATCGTTGGTGTATTTCAACTAACACCAATAAAACGGCGCACGTATTGTACACGAAAAGAATGTTGGATAGTAACTACAGAATACAGCCTCCAATGCTAAATGGGCAGCACATCATTACTAAGCGGTGCCACCAATATCTTGGATTCCATATGGACCAGAAATTGCTTTGCTCAACCCACGTAACACAACTGTGCCACAAGCTTCGAGCCACATACAAAAAACTGGAATGGCTACTCGGGCGACACAGTAAATTGTCAAAACGATGCAAGGTCGTAATATTTAAACAGATGTTAGTCCCATTGTGGCAGTACGCACTACCCATCTACGGTTCACTTTCATCGTCCACTCAGCTAAAACGCATAGAAGTCCTGCACAACACCATCCTACGAAGAATTGTTAAAGCTACAAGGTACACCAGGAACCAATCGCTGCGAGACTTGTATAATGTAAAATCTTTCGAAGAAACATACCAGCTAGCCAGCAAAAGATTTGTGTCATCATTGATTAATCATCCCAATGTGGAAGCTCGGAACCTTGCTTGTAGCCCATTTGTTCCTCAGAGACTTAAAAGGCCAAGGTACTTAGCTCAAATACAGCAGCACTTTCCTCCTGTTCAGCAGCAGAACTCCCAGAACACACAAAGCGAGCATCTGCCAACACTGCTCAGGCTTGAGAGAGAAGAACAGGAAGCTATTCAACGCCAATCCAATACGCCCATCCAGCAATCTGTTCCAACCCTGCCACAAAAGAGATTTAATGAATTAATTATCAACACGTATAGGCGACGATATAAAAATGGACTCATTACGCGAGAAGCACTTTCAAAATTGATCCAATATCAACCATTAGTGATTCAACGTCTTATACTTCCAGAGACGCCGCAGCCTCTGCCAAATATCTCCCAAGAGACCCAGGTACAGCCGCCTCAAAATCCGCCAGATGATGAGCAACAACTGGTCATCAGACTACAAGAATTGCAGATTGGCATAGAACGTGACATTGATAATCAAATGCAAATAGAAGAGCAAAGATTTTATTCTCAGCAACATCTTCTACAAGCTTTTGAATCAGGTGATAATTCCACTGGCCCGAGTGACGTACAGTTTAGGAATTTATCCACTTTGACGTCAACGCAGAACTGGGACAGTCAACAAATCCAACAGAGCGAGCAGTGTCTTCTGCCAACAGTGATTGCATGCGCACCTGCAACAAAATCAATTAATAGTCTTCTATTACAGGAAGCAACGTACAAAAGAAATTACGTACCTGATGGTGCACACACAACAGAACTGCTACAATTTGTTCCACATAGCTCTGGACAGGCTTCTCCAAGTAAACTGCTGAATCCACGGGGTGCCCCAATTGAGCAGAATCAAATCACTCGCCATAAATGCAAGCGGGCTTGTAGTCCTGTATGCCAGAGACGTCTAACATATTGTGTGAGCCGCTACTATCGCCGAGCAGAGGTGCCACTCCAGTGCTGCAACTCCATCTGTTGGACAACCGAATCTGCAAATAACACATACGCAATAAATTTGCTAATACATGAGAATGTACAATCGACACATTTGAACTTACATTCGGCTGGTATGCTGCGCTCACTCCTGCCCAACCAACGGCAAGACTTCCAGCACACATCCCTGAGGCATCAATCCATCTTCTTAAATGAGCACGGTGCACACCGATTGCATGCCATTAGTGTTCGGTCACACACACACAGCTTGTTCCAGCTACACCGCACATCGCATCACAGACGGCTTGAAGAAAGACCGGAGCTACATGGATTTGGCGGGTTACCACACCAACTCAAGCTTCCATCACGAGGAAAGGCGTGCGCAACGCGCTTAAACGCACGACCGACTGGCTCGCATTGCTTTCCGAATGCTCTACTACAGCCACACCTGAGGCAACACAACGCCGATATGCAAGGAAGACAGCTCCAGTTTCGTGGATGGCGTTCAAATCGGAGGCGACAAGTCCCACAGTGCGAGCAGCGTCTCTCGCCGACAGCGACTACAAGCGTACCTGTAACAAAATCAATTAATAGTCTTCTATTACAGAAAGCAACGTACAAAAGAAATTACGTATCTGAAGGTGCACACACAACAGAACTGCTACAATTTGATCCACATAGCTCTGGACAGGCTTCTCCAAATAAGCTGCCCAATCCACGGGGAGCCTCAATTGTGCAGAATCAAATCACTCGCCATAAATGCAAGCGGGCTTGTAGTCCTGTGTGCCAGAGACGTCCAACATATTGTGTGAGCCGCTGCAATCGCCAAACAGAGGTGCCACTCCAGTGTTGCAACTCCATCTTTCCGAATGCTCTACTACAGCCGCACCTGCGGCAACACGACGCTGATATGCAAGGAAGACAGCTCCAGTCTTGTGGTTGGCATTCAAATCGGAGGCGACAAGTCCAACAGTGCGAGCAGCGTCTCTCGCCGACAGCGACTACAAGCGTACCTGTAACAAAACCAATTAATAGTCTTCTAATACAGGAAGCAACGTACAAACGATATTACGCACCTGAAGGTGTACAAATAACAGAACTGCCACAACGTGTTCCACAGATCTCTAGACAGGCTACATCAAATCGGCTGCCCACTCCACCGAGAGCCTCAAGTGCGCATACTCGAGTCACCCGCCAAGAGTGCAAACGTACTTGTGTTCCTGTGTTCCACAGTCATTCAACATATTGTCTGAGCCGCCGCAATCGCCGAGCAAAGATGCCACTCCAGTGCAATAATGGCAATTTCATCTGTTGGACAAACGAATCTGCAAATAACACATACACAATAAATTTGGCAATACGTGAGCATGTACAATCTACACATTTTAACTTGCATTCGGGTGGTATGCTGCACTCGTTGAATGCTTCACTCCTGCCAAAACAATGGCAACATCCTTCGCCGTGGCAGCGTCTGGCTGGATGTGGCCAAGAACGGCAACGCCTTTTGTCCAGGCCGCTCCTCAAGGCATGCATGCTACGCACCATGCGCGGTGTGTGTCAGTGGCGACCAATACACGCCTGGAGTTGCAGATCTCATCGAAAGGCACGTCCGCCGGACATCTGGAATTACAACAACGTAAAATTATTTTTTTAATTAGGCTCTGTTAGCCAAAATAATGCAATTGTTTGCTAATACGCATTTTACACTTACAATTTTCTTCCACTGTTTACATTTTTGGTACTGCGTTGCCAGACTAGTCATTAAGACTGAAAAAGTTAGTATTTTTTCCAGGCAGAGTTGCCAGATAGCTGTATCAATAATAGGCTAATTATATTTGTATATGTTGCTGTTTTTTTTTGAAAGTAATGAGACAAATAAACGAAGGTTAACTGCCGACTAATATTTAGTCGACAGCCAACCCCCATTGTGCGCACAAGTGCACAGAGATTAAAAAAAAGAGATTTAATGAATTAATTATCAACACGTATAGGCGACGATATAAAAATGGACTCATTACGCGAGAAGCACTTTCAAAATTGATCCAATATCAACCATTAGTGATTCAACGTCTTATACTTCCAGAGACGCCGCAGCCTCTGCCAAATATCTCCCAAGAGACCCAGGTACAGCCGCCTCAAAATCCGCCAGATGATGAGCAACAACTGGTCATCAGACTACAAGAATTGCAGATTGGCATAGAACGTGACATTGATAATCAAATGCAAATAGAAGAGCAAAGATTTTATTCTCAGCAACATCTTCTACAAGCTTTTGAATCAGGTGATAATTCCACTGGCCCGAGTGACGTACAGTTTAGGAATTTATCCACTTTGACGTCAACGCAGAACTGGGACAGTCAACAAATCCAACAGAGCGAGCAGTGTCTTCTGCCAACAGTGATTGCATGCGCACCTGCAACAAAATCAATTAATAGTCTTCTATTACAGGAAGCAACGTACAAAAGAAATTACGTACCTGATGGTGCACACACAACAGAACTGCTACAATTTGTTCCACATAGCTCTGGACAGGCTTCTCCAAGTAAACTGCTGAATCCACGGGGTGCCCCAATTGAGCAGAATCAAATCACTCGCCATAAATGCAAGCGGGCTTGTAGTCCTGTATGCCAGAGACGTCTAACATATTGTGTGAGCCGCTACTATCGCCGAGCAGAGGTGCCACTCCAGTGCTGCAACTCCATCTGTTGGACAACCGAATCTGCAAATAACACATACGCAATAAATTTGCTAATACATGAGAATGTACAATCGACACATTTGAACTTACATTCGGCTGGTATGCTGCGCTCACTCCTGCCCAACCAACGGCAAGACTTCCAGCACACATCCCTGAGGCATCAATCCATCTTCTTAAATGAGCACAGTGCACACCGATTGCATGCCATGAGTGTTCGGTCACACACACACAGCTTGTTCCAGCTACACCGCACATCGCATCACAGACGGCTTGAAGAAAGACCGGAGCTACATGGATTTGGCGGGTTACCACACCAACTCAAGCTTCCATCACGAGGAAAGGCGTGCGCAACGCGCTTAAACGCACGACCGACTGGCTCGCATTGCTTTCCGAATGCTCTACTACAGCCACACCTGAGGCAACACAACGCCGATATGCAAGGAAGACAGCTCCAGTTTCGTGGATGGCGTTCAAATCGGAGGCGACAAGTCCCACAGTGCGAGCAGCGTCTCTCGCCGACAGCGACTACAAGCGTACCTGTAACAAAATCAATTAATAGTCTTCTATTACAGAAAGCAACGTACAAAAGAAATTACGTATCTGAAGGTGCACACACAACAGAACTGCTACAATTTGATCCACATAGCTCTGGACAGGCTTCTCCAAATAAGCTGCCCAATCCACGGGGAGCCTCAATTGTGCAGAATCAAATCACTCGCCATAAATGCAAGCGGGCTTGTAGTCCTGTGTGCCAGAGACGTCCAACATATTGTGTGAGCCGCTGCAATCGCCAAACAGAGGTGCCACTCCAGTGTTGCAACTCCATCTTTCCGAATGCTCTACTACAGCCGCACCTGCGGCAACACGACGCTGATATGCAAGGAAGACAGCTCCAGTCTTGTGGTTGGCATTCAAATCGGAGGCGACAAGTCCAACAGTGCGAGCAGCGTCTCTCGCCGACAGCGACTACAAGCGTACCTGTAACAAAACCAATTAATAGTCTTCTAATACAGGAAGCAACGTACAAACGATATTACGCACCTGAAGGTGTACAAATAACAGAACTGCCACAACGTGTTCCACAGATCTCTGGACAGGCTACATCAAATCGGCTGCCCACTCCACCGAGAGCCTCAAGTGCGCATACTCGAGTCACCCGCCAAGAGTGCAAACGTACTTGTGTTCCTGTGTTCCACAGTCATTCAACATATTGTCTGAGCCGCCGCAATCGCCGAGCAAAGATGCCACTCCAGTGCAATAATGGCAATTTCATCTGTTGGACAAACGAATCTGCAAATAACACATACACAATAAATTTGGCAATACGTGAGCATGTACAATCTACACATTTTAACTTGCATTCGGGTGGTATGCTGCACTCGTTGAATGCTTCACTCCTGCCAAAACAATGGCAACATCCTTCGCCGTGGCAGCGTCTGGCTGGATGTGGCCAAGAACGGCAACGCCTTTTGTCCAGGCCGCTCCTCAAGGCATGCATGCTACGCACCATGCGCGGTGTGTGTCAGTGGCGACCAATACACGCCTGGAGTTGCAGATCTCATCGAAAGGCACGTCCGCCGGACATCTGGAATTACAACAACGTAAAATTATTTTTTTAATTAGGCTCTGTTAGCCAAAATAATGCAATTGTTTGCTAATACGCATTTTACACTTACAATTTTCTTCCACTGTTTACATTTTTGGTACTGCGTTGCCAGACTAGTCATTAAGACTGAAAAAGTTAGTATTTTTTCCAGGCAGAGTTGCCAGATAGCTGTATCAATAATAGGCTAATTATATTTGTATATGTTGCTGTTTTTTTTGAAAGTAATGAGACAAATAAACGAAGGTTAACTGCCGACTAATATTTAGTCGACAGCCAACCCCCATTGTGCGCACAAGTGCACAGAGATTAAAAAAGAGATTAAAAAAAGAGATTAAAAAAAGAGATTAAAAGAGATTAAAAAAAAAAAAAAAAATTAAAAAAAGAGATTAAAAAAAAAGAGATTAAAGATATTAAAAAAAATTAAATGTTAATGTTTCAGTGTCGTTTTGCTCTGTGCAAAATATATGTGAATCTGACGCGCGTGTAAATTTCTTACCGCCAGATTGGCGTGCTCGGCACTAGTAACCCAGTTATAAGTGCTGTAGCCTATGTGTCAACGATAATGCAAAGAACACGCAAAATATTTAATAAAAGCCCATCATTCATATGGTCAGAAGGAGATACCCTGATTGCAAACGCGTTATCTCCACACCAACGTGATAATTCTGTCGAAGCAGGCACCAAGTCTGACTCTGACACATCAATCAAAATGGCTTCAAAAGCCCTCGCAAATACTTCGAAAGATAGTAACCAAAGTGACCTTCAATTCTGTGTTGCGTCCTGTGATGAAAATGTGTCCGTCCTCGACCCAGATGACATCCACTCAGTCTCGGAATGGGGTTCATCTTTTCTGTCATCTGGTTCATCTAATACCTCTTACACCAACGCTGTCGACACCCACCACACCAAACACCGTGAGCAACCACGAGATGATAACCAACTCCACTGCAGGCCGCAAACAAAACGCCCAAAGCAATTTTTGGCCCCAACTTTCGCGCCAATAATGCCGCCTGCAGAACAGCATCTTGAGGTTATCGCGCCAAATCAGCTGTCAAATGCAACAACTGTACAACAACCACTGCAAAATGACAAGTCAGAAATTGCGCCAAAAATGAGTCAAAGCGAAATGAAAAAGAGCAGTGCACATTTTTTGGCGCCAATTTTGCCGCCAAATAAGATTTTCCCGCCAGAAGCGACATCTGCCCAACAACAACTTGCACTTGTCGCGCCATCTGAAATGTCTAATCTAACAATGACACAACAAGTCTTGCCAAATGATATGTCAGAAATTGCGCCAATTATTGATCATCGTGAAATAAATACGCTGAATCCACAAATTTTGGCGCCAATTTTTTCGCCAAATATGACTGCAGCTAAGCACACAGCTCCAAATGGACTTAAACGTAAAATAATGAGTTTGCAATTAAACAATCCGAAGCGTTCTGTGTACTCCTTTAGCTCCAAGTCAATCAAAAATGGAACTCAAAATAATGCTAACCCAGTTGTAAAGCTTTACGACTTCAGAAAAGCAAAGAAAAAACCAAACTTTACAGAAGCCACTATGTCCAATACAATATCTGGGCACAGCGAACGCAATATGCATATGGAAACTAGCTCCACAAATAGAACTGACCAACTACACGTCGATACCGGTTCTAGTAAGGAATTAAGCCAGTTGCCAGCCAGCTCCGTCCACCAATGCCAACTGCCATCTTCGCCTAAAAATCCACAGCAAACACAAACGCCGAAAACTGGACAGAGCTCCAAAATATCATCAATTTTCTTGCCGAACGTTACTGAGATTCAACCTTTAATTGACGAAATCAATAAGACTCCAGGAGTAGGTAAATTCTCTACTAAAGCGGCACAAGGTAGTGGCATTAGGATCCAATGTGAAGACATTTCAACGTATAACTGCATTATTGCGCTACTAAATGCTAATCATGTACATATGCATACTCACCAGCTACGTAATGAGCGAGGTTACCGAATAATATTGCGCCACTTGCACTTTTCAACACCAAGTGACTGGTTACGCGCACAACTACGACAACTGGGCTACGAAACTCGCTACGTAAATGTCATGAAACACCGTTTTACCGGTAAGCCAATGAATATTTTTGAAATTGAGCTGGAGCCAAAAATAGATAATACGCATGAGAATATACTTACACTAACTGAGCTGGGAAACCAACACATCGTCGTGGAAAGGCAGATGAGACGTGCTGACCCAGTCCAGTGTCATCGCTGTCAGGCGTATGGTCACAGTAAGAATTACTGTCGTAGACCATTCGTCTGCCTTAAGTGTGCAGGCATGCATGCAACAACAGAATGTGTAAAAACCAGAAGTACAGAGCCCAAATGTGCAAACTGCAGAGGGCCACACATTGCGAGCTACAAGGGGTGCTCAGTCTTCAAAAACGCGCAGAGTAAACTTCTTGTGAATCGCTCACGCGCTGATCATCAGGTCTTGCAGCAGCATAGGCAGGGCACAAGTCGTTGGTCACCAAGTCAGCGGTCATCTGGCCAAATACGGCAGCAACAACAGCAAGTCCAGCCTAAGCAACAGCCCAGCCACCACCAGCCCAATCCGCCAAAGCAAAGCCACTCCAGCAACCACCAAGAAGAAGGCCCAACGCGTCGTCAATCAAAACATACTAATTCTCATCCTACTTTCAGTGAAGTTGTTCAAAATATTGACACGCCAAGAAGACCTCGCAATCCGTTTGCATCTCAGCCTGAGTCGATGCATGGCAGGCAGCGCATTCAGCCTGAGAATCCTCGTCGTGAACAACAGTCGGACAACATGCGAGGAAAGAAAAAGCAGCACCACGAATCCAATCAGCAACAAGACGGCAGCCGCATTAACTCCGGTTCTTCACGTGCAAAATCGTCATCACATACCTCGCGGAATCCAGCTATGACCCATTTGCACAAGCTACAGAACACTCTGCGTCTTGAGCAAATGCAGCAACAGGATAGGCGCCAGCACCATCAACCTCCTAGTCCGCAGCATCGCCAGGCAGATGACGCGCTTATACAGGCACTGGAGAAAAACCTGCAAATAGGAAATGAGATGAGTAAAAAGATTGATAGTTTACTAAATGTCTTGTACATACTCGTCCTGCCATCAACCAATAACCAACAATCAAAGCCAGTACTAAACCCGCAAATAAGAGAAAATACAATAAATTCTGAAATTGCATCCCAAGCACTGAGCGCGTTAATTCCAACTAGTGTTTGCCCAATGGACTACAATAACACAAGCAATACAGCCAATGATGTTCAGAATGAATAGCAATTCATACTCCAATGCTGCGAATACTACCAATACCAACACCCAATATAGCAACTCTTTTAAAATTGCATATTGGAATGCATCCGGGATTGGTAATAAACTTTTGGAACTTGAAGTATTTATGCATAGGCATCGAATAGATATCATGATGGTTATTGAAATTAGAGTGGCTCCAAGTACTTTATGTGTCAAAGGGTACCACACATACGCATCACTACACCCGCATAACTATAGAAGTGGAGGTGTTGCCACTTTGGTCAGACACGGCATTAAACACACAGCACTACAGCCAATAAGTTTGCCTAGTATACAATCTGCTCCAATTGCTATTGTAGCTAAAAACGATAACAATAGAAACTCCACGATTATTGTTGCACCGATTTACTGCCCACCTCAGCACAACTGGTCAACGCTGCATTTTTTAAAGCTTTACAAACACTTCGATAATCTCATTAAAGACTCCAGTTTTATCATATGTGGTGACTGGAACGCGAAACATTCCTGGTGGGGAAATTTGCGGTCCTGTCAACGGGGAAGAGCCATAATGGAATGTATTCACAAACACCCTCGATATAAAATCCTAGCTACTGGGAGTGCAACCCACTACCCCTATGATAAAAGAAAGAAACCGTCAGCGATCGATTTTGCCATTTATGGTGGTTTACATGACCACAAATTAAAAACACACTCAACAATAGATTTGGATTCTGATCACTTACCAATCCACATTGATTTCAAATCTAATGGCTCGCTTGTTAATGATTTAGATTCAATACGGCGTCTTCTTCCAAAAAAAGCCAACCTAAAAATATTTCAGGAACAACTTAATCAGAGAATTCTACTTAATACTGAAATTAAATCGGGTCTTGACATAGAAGATGCCATCGACATTTTCACTGGAAATATATATTCCGCGGCACAATCTGCAGTTCCACCACCACGTGCATCACGCCCGCATCCACTCTTTTATAACAACTCTGGCAGACATGCCTTGACTAACAGTATTAAAAATCTTCTCCGATACAAGAGTAAATGTAAGCAGATGCTCATGGTTGAAAAATCTGAACAAGCCAGAAAGCTATATAGAAGTACCCAAAATCGTTTGAAAAAGATGCTACGAAAGTCGAACTCTGACCACATCAACAAACTGTTCGAAAAAGTAGATGTAAATGATCGTTATAAAATACAGAAAATGTGGAAAATTACTAAAAACTTCAGAAGGCAGCCAGAACCAAATTGGCCACTGAAAATAAGCTCTGTCAATGCCAACAATATGAATACCAACAGCTGGACAAAAAGCACCATCGAAAAGGCTGAATTATTCGCTTCTCATTTGGAACAGCGCTTTACACCAATTTTCACTAATTCGAACGATATGCGCACCAAAGTTGCAAATGAATTAGAGCAAATGCGAAATCGACAACCCCATCAAACAGCTGATATTGTTGCTGGTACAGCAAGTAACTATAAACGGCCATTTCGACCAGTTACAGTCAGTGAAACCATGCTTGTCATTAAATCACTTACACTTGACAAGTCACCTGGCCCTGATAATGTCGATAACTACGTTATTAAGTCACTACCGCAAAAAGCAATTACATACCTAGTTCTAATATACAATAGTATCCTCAGACTCGGGCACTTCCCCAGGCAGTGGAAAAATGCAACAATTTCCATGATACTGAAGCCTGGAAAATGTGCCAATGACGTTGAGTCTTACCGGCCAATAAGCCTTCTGGCAGGATTTTCTAAGATTTTCGAGAGATTGCTAATGGATAGACTCTTTGAGTGTAAAGACTTCGCCAATGCCATACCAACACACCAATTTGGATTTAGAAAAGAGCATGGTACAGAACAACAACTCAGACGTGCAACCCAATTTATATTAAACTCGTATGAAAAGAAATACTTCTGTTCGGCCGTATTCATCGACATCAGCGAGGCGTTCGACAGGGTATGGCACACAGGCCTCCTATGGAAACTAATAAAATTGATGCCAATCGAGTTGTTTAATGTTCTGCAAAGCTATCTACTCCATCGAACTTTCTCTGTGCGCTGCTGTGATGGCACCACCTCAAGGACAGGCAAGCTCAGGGCTGGAGTTCCACAAGGGAGTGTGCTTGGTCCTGTTCTGTATACTATTTATTCATCTGACATGCCGCTACCACCTTTATTGACTCAACATGGATATATAACACTTCGAAACTCCAACAATACCCTTCTATCCACATATGCTGACGACACCATCGTTCTAAGTGCTGCCAATACTCCCCAAGAAGCAATAAGCCTCAATCAGAGATACTTGAATTGTTTCACTACATGGGCCAATCGTTGGTGTATTTCAACTAACACCAATAAAACGGCGCACGTATTGTACACGAAAAGAATGTTGGATAGTAACTACAGAATACAGCCTCCAATGCTAAATGGGCAGCACATCATTACTAAGCGGTGCCACCAATATCTTGGATTCCATATGGACCAGAAATTGCTTTGCTCAACCCACGTAACACAACTGTGCCACAAGCTTCGAGCCACATACAAAAAACTGGAATGGCTACTCGGGCGACACAGTAAATTGTCAAAACGATGCAAGGTCGTAATATTTAAACAGATGTTAGTCCCATTGTGGCAGTACGCACTACCCATCTACGGTTCACTTTCATCGTCCACTCAGCTAAAACGCATAGAAGTCCTGCACAACACCATCCTACGAAGAATTGTTAAAGCTACAAGGTACACCAGGAACCAATCGCTGCGAGACTTGTATAATGTAAAATCTTTCGAAGAAACATACCAGCTAGCCAGCAAAAGATTTGTGTCATCATTGATTAATCATCCCAATGTGGAAGCTCGGAACCTTGCTTGTAGCCCATTTGTTCCTCAGAGACTTAAAAGGCCAAGGTACTTAGCTCAAATACAGCAGCACTTTCCTCCTGTTCAGCAGCAGAACTCCCAGAACACACAAAGCGAGCATCTGCCAACACTGCTCAGGCTTGAGAGAGAAGAACAGGAAGCTATTCAACGCCAATCCAATACGCCCATCCAGCAATCTGTTCCAACCCTGCCACAAAAGAGATTTAATGAATTAATTATCAACACGTATAGGCGACGATATAAAAATGGACTCATTACGCGAGAAGCACTTTCAAAATTGATCCAATATCAACCATTAGTGATTCAACGTCTTATACTTCCAGAGACGCCGCAGCCTCTGCCAAATATCTCCCAAGAGACCCAGGTACAGCCGCCTCAAAATCCGCCAGATGATGAGCAACAACTGGTCATCAGACTACAAGAATTGCAGATTGGCATAGAACGTGACATTGATAATCAAATGCAAATAGAAGAGCAAAGATTTTATTCTCAGCAACATCTTCTACAAGCTTTTGAATCAGGTGATAATTCCACTGGCCCGAGTGACGTACAGTTTAGGAATTTATCCACTTTGACGTCAACGCAGAACTGGGACAGTCAACAAATCCAACAGAGCGAGCAGTGTCTTCTGCCAACAGTGATTGCATGCGCACCTGCAACAAAATCAATTAATAGTCTTCTATTACAGGAAGCAACGTACAAAAGAAATTACGTACCTGATGGTGCACACACAACAGAACTGCTACAATTTGTTCCACATAGCTCTGGACAGGCTTCTCCAAGTAAACTGCTGAATCCACGGGGTGCCCCAATTGAGCAGAATCAAATCACTCGCCATAAATGCAAGCGGGCTTGTAGTCCTGTATGCCAGAGACGTCTAACATATTGTGTGAGCCGCTACTATCGCCGAGCAGAGGTGCCACTCCAGTGCTGCAACTCCATCTGTTGGACAACCGAATCTGCAAATAACACATACGCAATAAATTTGCTAATACATGAGAATGTACAATCGACACATTTGAACTTACATTCGGCTGGTATGCTGCGCTCACTCCTGCCCAACCAACGGCAAGACTTCCAGCACACATCCCTGAGGCATCAATCCATCTTCTTAAATGAGCACAGTGCACACCGATTGCATGCCATGAGTGTTCGGTCACACACACACAGCTTGTTCCAGCTACACCGCACATCGCATCACAGACGGCTTGAAGAAAGACCGGAGCTACATGGATTTGGCGGGTTACCACACCAACTCAAGCTTCCATCACGAGGAAAGGCGTGCGCAACGCGCTTAAACGCACGACCGACTGGCTCGCATTGCTTTCCGAATGCTCTACTACAGCCACACCTGAGGCAACACAACGCCGATATGCAAGGAAGACAGCTCCAGTTTCGTGGATGGCGTTCAAATCGGAGGCGACAAGTCCCACAGTGCGAGCAGCGTCTCTCGCCGACAGCGACTACAAGCGTACCTGTAACAAAATCAATTAATAGTCTTCTATTACAGAAAGCAACGTACAAAAGAAATTACGTATCTGAAGGTGCACACACAACAGAACTGCTACAATTTGATCCACATAGCTCTGGACAGGCTTCTCCAAATAAGCTGCCCAATCCACGGGGAGCCTCAATTGTGCAGAATCAAATCACTCGCCATAAATGCAAGCGGGCTTGTAGTCCTGTGTGCCAGAGACGTCCAACATATTGTGTGAGCCGCTGCAATCGCCAAACAGAGGTGCCACTCCAGTGTTGCAACTCCATCTTTCCGAATGCTCTACTACAGCCGCACCTGCGGCAACACGACGCTGATATGCAAGGAAGACAGCTCCAGTCTTGTGGTTGGCATTCAAATCGGAGGCGACAAGTCCAACAGTGCGAGCAGCGTCTCTCGCCGACAGCGACTACAAGCGTACCTGTAACAAAACCAATTAATAGTCTTCTAATACAGGAAGCAACGTACAAACGATATTACGCACCTGAAGGTGTACAAATAACAGAACTGCCACAACGTGTTCCACAGATCTCTGGACAGGCTACATCAAATCGGCTGCCCACTCCACCGAGAGCCTCAAGTGCGCATACTCGAGTCACCCGCCAAGAGTGCAAACGTACTTGTGTTCCTGTGTTCCACAGTCATTCAACATATTGTCTGAGCCGCCGCAATCGCCGAGCAAAGATGCCACTCCAGTGCAATAATGGCAATTTCATCTGTTGGACAAACGAATCTGCAAATAACACATACACAATAAATTTGGCAATACGTGAGCATGTACAATCTACACATTTTAACTTGCATTCGGGTGGTATGCTGCACTCGTTGAATGCTTCACTCCTGCCAAAACAATGGCAACATCCTTCGCCGTGGCAGCGTCTGGCTGGATGTGGCCAAGAACGGCAACGCCTTTTGTCCAGGCCGCTCCTCAAGGCATGCATGCTACGCACCATGCGCGGTGTGTGTCAGTGGCGACCAATACACGCCTGGAGTTGCAGATCTCATCGAAAGGCACGTCCGCCGGACATCTGGAATTACAACAACGTAAAATTATTTTTTTAATTAGGCTCTGTTAGCCAAAATAATGCAATTGTTTGCTAATACGCATTTTACACTTACAATTTTCTTCCACTGTTTACATTTTTGGTACTGCGTTGCCAGACTAGTCATTAAGACTGAAAAAGTTAGTATTTTTTCCAGGCAGAGTTGCCAGATAGCTGTATCAATAATAGGCTAATTATATTTGTATATGTTGCTGTTTTTTTGAAAGTAATGAGACAAATAAACGAAGGTTAACTGCCGACTAATATTTAGTCGACAGCCAACCCCCATTGTGCGCACAAGTGCACAGAGATTTAAAAAGAGATTTAATGAATTAATTATCAACACGTATAGGCGACGATATAAAAATGGACTCATTACGCGAGAAGCACTTTCAAAATTGATCCAATATCAACCATTAGTGATTCAACGTCTTATACTTCCAGAGACGCCGCAGCCTCTGCCAAATATCTCCCAAGAGACCCAGGTACAGCCGCCTCAAAATCCGCCAGATGATGAGCAACAACTGGTCATCAGACTACAAGAATTGCAGATTGGCATAGAACGTGACATTGATAATCAAATGCAAATAGAAGAGCAAAGATTTTATTCTCAGCAACATCTTCTACAAGCTTTTGAATCAGGTGATAATTCCACTGGCCCGAGTGACGTACAGTTTAGGAATTTATCCACTTTGACGTCAACGCAGAACTGGGACAGTCAACAAATCCAACAGAGCGAGCAGTGTCTTCTGCCAACAGTGATTGCATGCGCACCTGCAACAAAATCAATTAATAGTCTTCTATTACAGGAAGCAACGTACAAAAGAAATTACGTACCTGATGGTGCACACACAACAGAACTGCTACAATTTGTTCCACATAGCTCTGGACAGGCTTCTCCAAGTAAACTGCTGAATCCACGGGGTGCCCCAATTGAGCAGAATCAAATCACTCGCCATAAATGCAAGCGGGCTTGTAGTCCTGTATGCCAGAGACGTCTAACATATTGTGTGAGCCGCTACTATCGCCGAGCAGAGGTGCCACTCCAGTGCTGCAACTCCATCTGTTGGACAACCGAATCTGCAAATAACACATACGCAATAAATTTGCTAATACATGAGAATGTACAATCGACACATTTGAACTTACATTCGGCTGGTATGCTGCGCTCACTCCTGCCCAACCAACGGCAAGACTTCCAGCACACATCCCTGAGGCATCAATCCATCTTCTTAAATGAGCACGGTGCACACCGATTGCATGCCATTAGTGTTCGGTCACACACACACAGCTTGTTCCAGCTACACCGCACATCGCATCACAGACGGCTTGAAGAAAGACCGGAGCTACATGGATTTGGCGGGTTACCACACCAACTCAAGCTTCCATCACGAGGAAAGGCGTGCGCAACGCGCTTAAACGCACGACCGACTGGCTCGCATTGCTTTCCGAATGCTCTACTACAGCCACACCTGAGGCAACACAACGCCGATATGCAAGGAAGACAGCTCCAGTTTCGTGGATGGCGTTCAAATCGGAGGCGACAAGTCCCACAGTGCGAGCAGCGTCTCTCGCCGACAGCGACTACAAGCGTACCTGTAACAAAATCAATTAATAGTCTTCTATTACAGAAAGCAACGTACAAAAGAAATTACGTATCTGAAGGTGCACACACAACAGAACTGCTACAATTTGATCCACATAGCTCTGGACAGGCTTCTCCAAATAAGCTGCCCAATCCACGGGGAGCCTCAATTGTGCAGAATCAAATCACTCGCCATAAATGCAAGCGGGCTTGTAGTCCTGTGTGCCAGAGACGTCCAACATATTGTGTGAGCCGCTGCAATCGCCAAACAGAGGTGCCACTCCAGTGTTGCAACTCCATCTTTCCGAATGCTCTACTACAGCCGCACCTGCGGCAACACGACGCTGATATGCAAGGAAGACAGCTCCAGTCTTGTGGTTGGCATTCAAATCGGAGGCGACAAGTCCAACAGTGCGAGCAGCGTCTCTCGCCGACAGCGACTACAAGCGTACCTGTAACAAAACCAATTAATAGTCTTCTAATACAGGAAGCAACGTACAAACGATATTACGCACCTGAAGGTGTACAAATAACAGAACTGCCACAACGTGTTCCACAGATCTCTAGACAGGCTACATCAAATCGGCTGCCCACTCCACCGAGAGCCTCAAGTGCGCATACTCGAGTCACCCGCCAAGAGTGCAAACGTACTTGTGTTCCTGTGTTCCACAGTCATTCAACATATTGTCTGAGCCGCCGCAATCGCCGAGCAAAGATGCCACTCCAGTGCAATAATGGCAATTTCATCTGTTGGACAAACGAATCTGCAAATAACACATACACAATAAATTTGGCAATACGTGAGCATGTACAATCTACACATTTTAACTTGCATTCGGGTGGTATGCTGCACTCGTTGAATGCTTCACTCCTGCCAAAACAATGGCAACATCCTTCGCCGTGGCAGCGTCTGGCTGGATGTGGCCAAGAACGGCAACGCCTTTTGTCCAGGCCGCTCCTCAAGGCATGCATGCTACGCACCATGCGCGGTGTGTGTCAGTGGCGACCAATACACGCCTGGAGTTGCAGATCTCATCGAAAGGCACGTCCGCCGGACATCTGGAATTACAACAACGTAAAATTATTTTTTTAATTAGGCTCTGTTAGCCAAAATAATGCAATTGTTTGCTAATACGCATTTTACACTTACAATTTTCTTCCACTGTTTACATTTTTGGTACTGCGTTGCCAGACTAGTCATTAAGACTGAAAAAGTTAGTATTTTTTCCAGGCAGAGTTGCCAGATAGCTGTATCAATAATAGGCTAATTATATTTGTATATGTTGCTGTTTTTTTTTGAAAGTAATGAGACAAATAAACGAAGGTTAACTGCCGACTAATATTTAGTCGACAGCCAACCCCCATTGTGCGCACAAGTGCACAGAGATTAAAAAGAGATTAAAAAAAGAGATTAAAAAAAGAGATTAAAAGAGATTAAAAAAAAAAAAAAAATTAAAAAAAGAGATTAAAAAAAAAGAGATTAAAGATATTAAAAAAAATTAAATGTTAATGTTTCAGTGTCGTTTTGCTCTGTGCAAAATATATGTGAATCTGACGCGCGTGTAAATTTCTTACCGCCAGATTGGCGTGCTCGGCACTAGTAACCCAGTTATAAGTGCTGTAGCCTATGTGTCAACGATAATGCAAAGAACACGCAAAATATTTAATAAAAGCCCATCATTCATATGGTCAGAAGGAGATACCCTGATTGCAAACGCGTTATCTCCACACCAACGTGATAATTCTGTCGAAGCAGGCACCAAGTCTGACTCTGACACATCAATCAAAATGGCTTCAAAAGCCCTCGCAAATACTTCGAAAGATAGTAACCAAAGTGACCTTCAATTCTGTGTTGCGTCCTGTGATGAAAATGTGTCCGTCCTCGACCCAGATGACATCCACTCAGTCTCGGAATGGGGTTCATCTTTTCTGTCATCTGGTTCATCTAATACCTCTTACACCAACGCTGTCGACACCCACCACACCAAACACCGTGAGCAACCACGAGATGATAACCAACTCCACTGCAGGCCGCAAACAAAACGCCCAAAGCAATTTTTGGCCCCAACTTTCGCGCCAATAATGCCGCCTGCAGAACAGCATCTTGAGGTTATCGCGCCAAATCAGCTGTCAAATGCAACAACTGTACAACAACCACTGCAAAATGACAAGTCAGAAATTGCGCCAAAAATGAGTCAAAGCGAAATGAAAAAGAGCAGTGCACATTTTTTGGCGCCAATTTTGCCGCCAAATAAGATTTTCCCGCCAGAAGCGACATCTGCCCAACAACAACTTGCACTTGTCGCGCCATCTGAAATGTCTAATCTAACAATGACACAACAAGTCTTGCCAAATGATATGTCAGAAATTGCGCCAATTATTGATCATCGTGAAATAAATACGCTGAATCCACAAATTTTGGCGCCAATTTTTTCGCCAAATATGACTGCAGCTAAGCACACAGCTCCAAATGGACTTAAACGTAAAATAATGAGTTTGCAATTAAACAATCCGAAGCGTTCTGTGTACTCCTTTAGCTCCAAGTCAATCAAAAATGGAACTCAAAATAATGCTAACCCAGTTGTAAAGCTTTACGACTTCAGAAAAGCAAAGAAAAAACCAAACTTTACAGAAGCCACTATGTCCAATACAATATCTGGGCACAGCGAACGCAATATGCATATGGAAACTAGCTCCACAAATAGAACTGACCAACTACACGTCGATACCGGTTCTAGTAAGGAATTAAGCCAGTTGCCAGCCAGCTCCGTCCACCAATGCCAACTGCCATCTTCGCCTAAAAATCCACAGCAAACACAAACGCCGAAAACTGGACAGAGCTCCAAAATATCATCAATTTTCTTGCCGAACGTTACTGAGATTCAACCTTTAATTGACGAAATCAATAAGACTCCAGGAGTAGGTAAATTCTCTACTAAAGCGGCACAAGGTAGTGGCATTAGGATCCAATGTGAAGACATTTCAACGTATAACTGCATTATTGCGCTACTAAATGCTAATCATGTACATATGCATACTCACCAGCTACGTAATGAGCGAGGTTACCGAATAATATTGCGCCACTTGCACTTTTCAACACCAAGTGACTGGTTACGCGCACAACTACGACAACTGGGCTACGAAACTCGCTACGTAAATGTCATGAAACACCGTTTTACCGGTAAGCCAATGAATATTTTTGAAATTGAGCTGGAGCCAAAAATAGATAATACGCATGAGAATATACTTACACTAACTGAGCTGGGAAACCAACACATCGTCGTGGAAAGGCAGATGAGACGTGCTGACCCAGTCCAGTGTCATCGCTGTCAGGCGTATGGTCACAGTAAGAATTACTGTCGTAGACCATTCGTCTGCCTTAAGTGTGCAGGCATGCATGCAACAACAGAATGTGTAAAAACCAGAAGTACAGAGCCCAAATGTGCAAACTGCAGAGGGCCACACATTGCGAGCTACAAGGGGTGCTCAGTCTTCAAAAACGCGCAGAGTAAACTTCTTGTGAATCGCTCACGCGCTGATCATCAGGTCTTGCAGCAGCATAGGCAGGGCACAAGTCGTTGGTCACCAAGTCAGCGGTCATCTGGCCAAATACGGCAGCAACAACAGCAAGTCCAGCCTAAGCAACAGCCCAGCCACCACCAGCCCAATCCGCCAAAGCAAAGCCACTCCAGCAACCACCAAGAAGAAGGCCCAACGCGTCGTCAATCAAAACATACTAATTCTCATCCTACTTTCAGTGAAGTTGTTCAAAATATTGACACGCCAAGAAGACCTCGCAATCCGTTTGCATCTCAGCCTGAGTCGATGCATGGCAGGCAGCGCATTCAGCCTGAGAATCCTCGTCGTGAACAACAGTCGGACAACATGCGAGGAAAGAAAAAGCAGCACCACGAATCCAATCAGCAACAAGACGGCAGCCGCATTAACTCCGGTTCTTCACGTGCAAAATCGTCATCACATACCTCGCGGAATCCAGCTATGACCCATTTGCACAAGCTACAGAACACTCTGCGTCTTGAGCAAATGCAGCAACAGGATAGGCGCCAGCACCATCAACCTCCTAGTCCGCAGCATCGCCAGGCAGATGACGCGCTTATACAGGCACTGGAGAAAAACCTGCAAATAGGAAATGAGATGAGTAAAAAGATTGATAGTTTACTAAATGTCTTGTACATACTCGTCCTGCCATCAACCAATAACCAACAATCAAAGCCAGTACTAAACCCGCAAATAAGAGAAAATACAATAAATTCTGAAATTGCATCCCAAGCACTGAGCGCGTTAATTCCAACTAGTGTTTGCCCAATGGACTACAATAACACAAGCAATACAGCCAATGATGTTCAGAATGAATAGCAATTCATACTCCAATGCTGCGAATACTACCAATACCAACACCCAATATAGCAACTCTTTTAAAATTGCATATTGGAATGCATCCGGGATTGGTAATAAACTTTTGGAACTTGAAGTATTTATGCATAGGCATCGAATAGATATCATGATGGTTATTGAAATTAGAGTGGCTCCAAGTACTTTATGTGTCAAAGGGTACCACACATACGCATCACTACACCCGCATAACTATAGAAGTGGAGGTGTTGCCACTTTGGTCAGACACGGCATTAAACACACAGCACTACAGCCAATAAGTTTGCCTAGTATACAATCTGCTCCAATTGCTATTGTAGCTAAAAACGATAACAATAGAAACTCCACGATTATTGTTGCACCGATTTACTGCCCACCTCAGCACAACTGGTCAACGCTGCATTTTTTAAAGCTTTACAAACACTTCGATAATCTCATTAAAGACTCCAGTTTTATCATATGTGGTGACTGGAACGCGAAACATTCCTGGTGGGGAAATTTGCGGTCCTGTCAACGGGGAAGAGCCATAATGGAATGTATTCACAAACACCCTCGATATAAAATCCTAGCTACTGGGAGTGCAACCCACTACCCCTATGATAAAAGAAAGAAACCGTCAGCGATCGATTTTGCCATTTATGGTGGTTTACATGACCACAAATTAAAAACACACTCAACAATAGATTTGGATTCTGATCACTTACCAATCCACATTGATTTCAAATCTAATGGCTCGCTTGTTAATGATTTAGATTCAATACGGCGTCTTCTTCCAAAAAAAGCCAACCTAAAAATATTTCAGGAACAACTTAATCAGAGAATTCTACTTAATACTGAAATTAAATCGGGTCTTGACATAGAAGATGCCATCGACATTTTCACTGGAAATATATATTCCGCGGCACAATCTGCAGTTCCACCACCACGTGCATCACGCCCGCATCCACTCTTTTATAACAACTCTGGCAGACATGCCTTGACTAACAGTATTAAAAATCTTCTCCGATACAAGAGTAAATGTAAGCAGATGCTCATGGTTGAAAAATCTGAACAAGCCAGAAAGCTATATAGAAGTACCCAAAATCGTTTGAAAAAGATGCTACGAAAGTCGAACTCTGACCACATCAACAAACTGTTCGAAAAAGTAGATGTAAATGATCGTTATAAAATACAGAAAATGTGGAAAATTACTAAAAACTTCAGAAGGCAGCCAGAACCAAATTGGCCACTGAAAATAAGCTCTGTCAATGCCAACAATATGAATACCAACAGCTGGACAAAAAGCACCATCGAAAAGGCTGAATTATTCGCTTCTCATTTGGAACAGCGCTTTACACCAATTTTCACTAATTCGAACGATATGCGCACCAAAGTTGCAAATGAATTAGAGCAAATGCGAAATCGACAACCCCATCAAACAGCTGATATTGTTGCTGGTACAGCAAGTAACTATAAACGGCCATTTCGACCAGTTACAGTCAGTGAAACCATGCTTGTCATTAAATCACTTACACTTGACAAGTCACCTGGCCCTGATAATGTCGATAACTACGTTATTAAGTCACTACCGCAAAAAGCAATTACATACCTAGTTCTAATATACAATAGTATCCTCAGACTCGGGCACTTCCCCAGGCAGTGGAAAAATGCAACAATTTCCATGATACTGAAGCCTGGAAAATGTGCCAATGACGTTGAGTCTTACCGGCCAATAAGCCTTCTGGCAGGATTTTCTAAGATTTTCGAGAGATTGCTAATGGATAGACTCTTTGAGTGTAAAGACTTCGCCAATGCCATACCAACACACCAATTTGGATTTAGAAAAGAGCATGGTACAGAACAACAACTCAGACGTGCAACCCAATTTATATTAAACTCGTATGAAAAGAAATACTTCTGTTCGGCCGTATTCATCGACATCAGCGAGGCGTTCGACAGGGTATGGCACACAGGCCTCCTATGGAAACTAATAAAATTGATGCCAATCGAGTTGTTTAATGTTCTGCAAAGCTATCTACTCCATCGAACTTTCTCTGTGCGCTGCTGTGATGGCACCACCTCAAGGACAGGCAAGCTCAGGGCTGGAGTTCCACAAGGGAGTGTGCTTGGTCCTGTTCTGTATACTATTTATTCATCTGACATGCCGCTACCACCTTTATTGACTCAACATGGATATATAACACTTCGAAACTCCAACAATACCCTTCTATCCACATATGCTGACGACACCATCGTTCTAAGTGCTGCCAATACTCCCCAAGAAGCAATAAGCCTCAATCAGAGATACTTGAATTGTTTCACTACATGGGCCAATCGTTGGTGTATTTCAACTAACACCAATAAAACGGCGCACGTATTGTACACGAAAAGAATGTTGGATAGTAACTACAGAATACAGCCTCCAATGCTAAATGGGCAGCACATCATTACTAAGCGGTGCCACCAATATCTTGGATTCCATATGGACCAGAAATTGCTTTGCTCAACCCACGTAACACAACTGTGCCACAAGCTTCGAGCCACATACAAAAAACTGGAATGGCTACTCGGGCGACACAGTAAATTGTCAAAACGATGCAAGGTCGTAATATTTAAACAGATGTTAGTCCCATTGTGGCAGTACGCACTACCCATCTACGGTTCACTTTCATCGTCCACTCAGCTAAAACGCATAGAAGTCCTGCACAACACCATCCTACGAAGAATTGTTAAAGCTACAAGGTACACCAGGAACCAATCGCTGCGAGACTTGTATAATGTAAAATCTTTCGAAGAAACATACCAGCTAGCCAGCAAAAGATTTGTGTCATCATTGATTAATCATCCCAATGTGGAAGCTCGGAACCTTGCTTGTAGCCCATTTGTTCCTCAGAGACTTAAAAGGCCAAGGTACTTAGCTCAAATACAGCAGCACTTTCCTCCTGTTCAGCAGCAGAACTCCCAGAACACACAAAGCGAGCATCTGCCAACACTGCTCAGGCTTGAGAGAGAAGAACAGGAAGCTATTCAACGCCAATCCAATACGCCCATCCAGCAATCTGTTCCAACCCTGCCACAAAAGAGATTTAATGAATTAATTATCAACACGTATAGGCGACGATATAAAAATGGACTCATTACGCGAGAAGCACTTTCAAAATTGATCCAATATCAACCATTAGTGATTCAACGTCTTATACTTCCAGAGACGCCGCAGCCTCTGCCAAATATCTCCCAAGAGACCCAGGTACAGCCGCCTCAAAATCCGCCAGATGATGAGCAACAACTGGTCATCAGACTACAAGAATTGCAGATTGGCATAGAACGTGACATTGATAATCAAATGCAAATAGAAGAGCAAAGATTTTATTCTCAGCAACATCTTCTACAAGCTTTTGAATCAGGTGATAATTCCACTGGCCCGAGTGACGTACAGTTTAGGAATTTATCCACTTTGACGTCAACGCAGAACTGGGACAGTCAACAAATCCAACAGAGCGAGCAGTGTCTTCTGCCAACAGTGATTGCATGCGCACCTGCAACAAAATCAATTAATAGTCTTCTATTACAGGAAGCAACGTACAAAAGAAATTACGTACCTGATGGTGCACACACAACAGAACTGCTACAATTTGTTCCACATAGCTCTGGACAGGCTTCTCCAAGTAAACTGCTGAATCCACGGGGTGCCCCAATTGAGCAGAATCAAATCACTCGCCATAAATGCAAGCGGGCTTGTAGTCCTGTATGCCAGAGACGTCTAACATATTGTGTGAGCCGCTACTATCGCCGAGCAGAGGTGCCACTCCAGTGCTGCAACTCCATCTGTTGGACAACCGAATCTGCAAATAACACATACGCAATAAATTTGCTAATACATGAGAATGTACAATCGACACATTTGAACTTACATTCGGCTGGTATGCTGCGCTCACTCCTGCCCAACCAACGGCAAGACTTCCAGCACACATCCCTGAGGCATCAATCCATCTTCTTAAATGAGCACAGTGCACACCGATTGCATGCCATGAGTGTTCGGTCACACACACACAGCTTGTTCCAGCTACACCGCACATCGCATCACAGACGGCTTGAAGAAAGACCGGAGCTACATGGATTTGGCGGGTTACCACACCAACTCAAGCTTCCATCACGAGGAAAGGCGTGCGCAACGCGCTTAAACGCACGACCGACTGGCTCGCATTGCTTTCCGAATGCTCTACTACAGCCACACCTGAGGCAACACAACGCCGATATGCAAGGAAGACAGCTCCAGTTTCGTGGATGGCGTTCAAATCGGAGGCGACAAGTCCCACAGTGCGAGCAGCGTCTCTCGCCGACAGCGACTACAAGCGTACCTGTAACAAAATCAATTAATAGTCTTCTATTACAGAAAGCAACGTACAAAAGAAATTACGTATCTGAAGGTGCACACACAACAGAACTGCTACAATTTGATCCACATAGCTCTGGACAGGCTTCTCCAAATAAGCTGCCCAATCCACGGGGAGCCTCAATTGTGCAGAATCAAATCACTCGCCATAAATGCAAGCGGGCTTGTAGTCCTGTGTGCCAGAGACGTCCAACATATTGTGTGAGCCGCTGCAATCGCCAAACAGAGGTGCCACTCCAGTGTTGCAACTCCATCTTTCCGAATGCTCTACTACAGCCGCACCTGCGGCAACACGACGCTGATATGCAAGGAAGACAGCTCCAGTCTTGTGGTTGGCATTCAAATCGGAGGCGACAAGTCCAACAGTGCGAGCAGCGTCTCTCGCCGACAGCGACTACAAGCGTACCTGTAACAAAACCAATTAATAGTCTTCTAATACAGGAAGCAACGTACAAACGATATTACGCACCTGAAGGTGTACAAATAACAGAACTGCCACAACGTGTTCCACAGATCTCTGGACAGGCTACATCAAATCGGCTGCCCACTCCACCGAGAGCCTCAAGTGCGCATACTCGAGTCACCCGCCAAGAGTGCAAACGTACTTGTGTTCCTGTGTTCCACAGTCATTCAACATATTGTCTGAGCCGCCGCAATCGCCGAGCAAAGATGCCACTCCAGTGCAATAATGGCAATTTCATCTGTTGGACAAACGAATCTGCAAATAACACATACACAATAAATTTGGCAATACGTGAGCATGTACAATCTACACATTTTAACTTGCATTCGGGTGGTATGCTGCACTCGTTGAATGCTTCACTCCTGCCAAAACAATGGCAACATCCTTCGCCGTGGCAGCGTCTGGCTGGATGTGGCCAAGAACGGCAACGCCTTTTGTCCAGGCCGCTCCTCAAGGCATGCATGCTACGCACCATGCGCGGTGTGTGTCAGTGGCGACCAATACACGCCTGGAGTTGCAGATCTCATCGAAAGGCACGTCCGCCGGACATCTGGAATTACAACAACGTAAAATTATTTTTTTAATTAGGCTCTGTTAGCCAAAATAATGCAATTGTTTGCTAATACGCATTTTACACTTACAATTTTCTTCCACTGTTTACATTTTTGGTACTGCGTTGCCAGACTAGTCATTAAGACTGAAAAAGTTAGTATTTTTTCCAGGCAGAGTTGCCAGATAGCTGTATCAATAATAGGCTAATTATATTTGTATATGTTGCTGTTTTTTTGAAAGTAATGAGACAAATAAACGAAGGTTAACTGCCGACTAATATTTAGTCGACAGCCAACCCCCATTGTGCGCACAAGTGCACAGAGATTAAAAAACGATATAAAAATGGACTCATTACGCGAGAAGCACTTTCAAAATTGATCCAATATCAACCATTAGTGATTCAACGTCTTATACTTCCAGAGACGCCGCAGCCTCTGCCAAATATCTCCCAAGAGACCCAGGTACAGCCGCCTCAAAATCCGCCAGATGATGAGCAACAACTGGTCATCAGACTACAAGAATTGCAGATTGGCATAGAACGTGACATTGATAATCAAATGCAAATAGAAGAGCAAAGATTTTATTCTCAGCAACATCTTCTACAAGCTTTTGAATCAGGTGATAATTCCACTGGCCCGAGTGACGTACAGTTTAGGAATTTATCCACTTTGACGTCAACGCAGAACTGGGACAGTCAACAAATCCAACAGAGCGAGCAGTGTCTTCTGCCAACAGTGATTGCATGCGCACCTGCAACAAAATCAATTAATAGTCTTCTATTACAGGAAGCAACGTACAAAAGAAATTACGTACCTGATGGTGCACACACAACAGAACTGCTACAATTTGTTCCACATAGCTCTGGACAGGCTTCTCCAAGTAAACTGCTGAATCCACGGGGTGCCCCAATTGAGCAGAATCAAATCACTCGCCATAAATGCAAGCGGGCTTGTAGTCCTGTATGCCAGAGACGTCTAACATATTGTGTGAGCCGCTACTATCGCCGAGCAGAGGTGCCACTCCAGTGCTGCAACTCCATCTGTTGGACAACCGAATCTGCAAATAACACATACGCAATAAATTTGCTAATACATGAGAATGTACAATCGACACATTTGAACTTACATTCGGCTGGTATGCTGCGCTCACTCCTGCCCAACCAACGGCAAGACTTCCAGCACACATCCCTGAGGCATCAATCCATCTTCTTAAATGAGCACAGTGCACACCGATTGCATGCCATGAGTGTTCGGTCACACACACACAGCTTGTTCCAGCTACACCGCACATCGCATCACAGACGGCTTGAAGAAAGACCGGAGCTACATGGATTTGGCGGGTTACCACACCAACTCAAGCTTCCATCACGAGGAAAGGCGTGCGCAACGCGCTTAAACGCACGACCGACTGGCTCGCATTGCTTTCCGAATGCTCTACTACAGCCACACCTGAGGCAACACAACGCCGATATGCAAGGAAGACAGCTCCAGTTTCGTGGATGGCGTTCAAATCGGAGGCGACAAGTCCCACAGTGCGAGCAGCGTCTCTCGCCGACAGCGACTACAAGCGTACCTGTAACAAAATCAATTAATAGTCTTCTATTACAGAAAGCAACGTACAAAAGAAATTACGTATCTGAAGGTGCACACACAACAGAACTGCTACAATTTGATCCACATAGCTCTGGACAGGCTTCTCCAAATAAGCTGCCCAATCCACGGGGAGCCTCAATTGTGCAGAATCAAATCACTCGCCATAAATGCAAGCGGGCTTGTAGTCCTGTGTGCCAGAGACGTCCAACATATTGTGTGAGCCGCTGCAATCGCCAAACAGAGGTGCCACTCCAGTGTTGCAACTCCATCTTTCCGAATGCTCTACTACAGCCGCACCTGCGGCAACACGACGCTGATATGCAAGGAAGACAGCTCCAGTCTTGTGGTTGGCATTCAAATCGGAGGCGACAAGTCCAACAGTGCGAGCAGCGTCTCTCGCCGACAGCGACTACAAGCGTACCTGTAACAAAACCAATTAATAGTCTTCTAATACAGGAAGCAACGTACAAACGATATTACGCACCTGAAGGTGTACAAATAACAGAACTGCCACAACGTGTTCCACAGATCTCTGGACAGGCTACATCAAATCGGCTGCCCACTCCACCGAGAGCCTCAAGTGCGCATACTCGAGTCACCCGCCAAGAGTGCAAACGTACTTGTGTTCCTGTGTTCCACAGTCATTCAACATATTGTCTGAGCCGCCGCAATCGCCGAGCAAAGATGCCACTCCAGTGCAATAATGGCAATTTCATCTGTTGGACAAACGAATCTGCAAATAACACATACACAATAAATTTGGCAATACGTGAGCATGTACAATCTACACATTTTAACTTGCATTCGGGTGGTATGCTGCACTCGTTGAATGCTTCACTCCTGCCAAAACAATGGCAACATCCTTCGCCGTGGCAGCGTCTGGCTGGATGTGGCCAAGAACGGCAACGCCTTTTGTCCAGGCCGCTCCTCAAGGCATGCATGCTACGCACCATGCGCGGTGTGTGTCAGTGGCGACCAATACACGCCTGGAGTTGCAGATCTCATCGAAAGGCACGTCCGCCGGACATCTGGAATTACAACAACGTAAAATTATTTTTTTAATTAGGCTCTGTTAGCCAAAATAATGCAATTGTTTGCTAATACGCATTTTACACTTACAATTTTCTTCCACTGTTTACATTTTTGGTACTGCGTTGCCAGACTAGTCATTAAGACTGAAAAAGTTAGTATTTTTTCCAGGCAGAGTTGCCAGATAGCTGTATCAATAATAGGCTAATTATATTTGTATATGTTGCTGTTTTTTTGAAAGTAATGAGACAAATAAACGAAGGTTAACTGCCGACTAATATTTAGTCGACAGCCAACCCCCATTGTGCGCACAAGTGCACAGAGATTTAAAAAAACTGCCACAACGTGTTCCACAGATCTCTAGACAGGCTACATCAAATCGGCTGCCCACTCCACCGAGAGCCTCAAGTGCGCATACTCGAGTCACCCGCCAAGAGTGCAAACGTACTTGTGTTCCTGTGTTCCACAGTCATTCAACATATTGTCTGAGCCGCCGCAATCGCCGAGCAAAGATGCCACTCCAGTGCAATAATGGCAATTTCATCTGTTGGACAAACGAATCTGCAAATAACACATACACAATAAATTTGGCAATACGTGAGCATGTACAATCTACACATTTTAACTTGCATTCGGGTGGTATGCTGCACTCGTTGAATGCTTCACTCCTGCCAAAACAATGGCAACATCCTTCGCCGTGGCAGCGTCTGGCTGGATGTGGCCAAGAACGGCAACGCCTTTTGTCCAGGCCGCTCCTCAAGGCATGCATGCTACGCACCATGCGCGGTGTGTGTCAGTGGCGACCAATACACGCCTGGAGTTGCAGATCTCATCGAAAGGCACGTCCGCCGGACATCTGGAATTACAACAACGTAAAATTATTTTTTTAATTAGGCTCTGTTAGCCAAAATAATGCAATTGTTTGCTAATACGCATTTTACACTTACAATTTTCTTCCACTGTTTACATTTTTGGTACTGCGTTGCCAGACTAGTCATTAAGACTGAAAAAGTTAGTATTTTTTCCAGGCAGAGTTGCCAGATAGCTGTATCAATAATAGGCTAATTATATTTGTATATGTTGCTGTTTTTTTTTGAAAGTAATGAGACAAATAAACGAAGGTTAACTGCCGACTAATATTTAGTCGACAGCCAACCCCCATTGTGCGCACAAGTGCACAGAGATTAAAAATAGCTCTGGACAGGCTTCTCCAAGTAAACTGCTGAATCCACGGGGTGCCCCAATTGAGCAGAATCAAATCACTCGCCATAAATGCAAGCGGGCTTGTAGTCCTGTATGCCAGAGACGTCTAACATATTGTGTGAGCCGCTACTATCGCCGAGCAGAGGTGCCACTCCAGTGCTGCAACTCCATCTGTTGGACAACCGAATCTGCAAATAACACATACGCAATAAATTTGCTAATACATGAGAATGTACAATCGACACATTTGAACTTACATTCGGCTGGTATGCTGCGCTCACTCCTGCCCAACCAACGGCAAGACTTCCAGCACACATCCCTGAGGCATCAATCCATCTTCTTAAATGAGCACAGTGCACACCGATTGCATGCCATGAGTGTTCGGTCACACACACACAGCTTGTTCCAGCTACACCGCACATCGCATCACAGACGGCTTGAAGAAAGACCGGAGCTACATGGATTTGGCGGGTTACCACACCAACTCAAGCTTCCATCACGAGGAAAGGCGTGCGCAACGCGCTTAAACGCACGACCGACTGGCTCGCATTGCTTTCCGAATGCTCTACTACAGCCACACCTGAGGCAACACAACGCCGATATGCAAGGAAGACAGCTCCAGTTTCGTGGATGGCGTTCAAATCGGAGGCGACAAGTCCCACAGTGCGAGCAGCGTCTCTCGCCGACAGCGACTACAAGCGTACCTGTAACAAAATCAATTAATAGTCTTCTATTACAGAAAGCAACGTACAAAAGAAATTACGTATCTGAAGGTGCACACACAACAGAACTGCTACAATTTGATCCACATAGCTCTGGACAGGCTTCTCCAAATAAGCTGCCCAATCCACGGGGAGCCTCAATTGTGCAGAATCAAATCACTCGCCATAAATGCAAGCGGGCTTGTAGTCCTGTGTGCCAGAGACGTCCAACATATTGTGTGAGCCGCTGCAATCGCCAAACAGAGGTGCCACTCCAGTGTTGCAACTCCATCTTTCCGAATGCTCTACTACAGCCGCACCTGCGGCAACACGACGCTGATATGCAAGGAAGACAGCTCCAGTCTTGTGGTTGGCATTCAAATCGGAGGCGACAAGTCCAACAGTGCGAGCAGCGTCTCTCGCCGACAGCGACTACAAGCGTACCTGTAACAAAACCAATTAATAGTCTTCTAATACAGGAAGCAACGTACAAACGATATTACGCACCTGAAGGTGTACAAATAACAGAACTGCCACAACGTGTTCCACAGATCTCTGGACAGGCTACATCAAATCGGCTGCCCACTCCACCGAGAGCCTCAAGTGCGCATACTCGAGTCACCCGCCAAGAGTGCAAACGTACTTGTGTTCCTGTGTTCCACAGTCATTCAACATATTGTCTGAGCCGCCGCAATCGCCGAGCAAAGATGCCACTCCAGTGCAATAATGGCAATTTCATCTGTTGGACAAACGAATCTGCAAATAACACATACACAATAAATTTGGCAATACGTGAGCATGTACAATCTACACATTTTAACTTGCATTCGGGTGGTATGCTGCACTCGTTGAATGCTTCACTCCTGCCAAAACAATGGCAACATCCTTCGCCGTGGCAGCGTCTGGCTGGATGTGGCCAAGAACGGCAACGCCTTTTGTCCAGGCCGCTCCTCAAGGCATGCATGCTACGCACCATGCGCGGTGTGTGTCAGTGGCGACCAATACACGCCTGGAGTTGCAGATCTCATCGAAAGGCACGTCCGCCGGACATCTGGAATTACAACAACGTAAAATTATTTTTTTAATTAGGCTCTGTTAGCCAAAATAATGCAATTGTTTGCTAATACGCATTTTACACTTACAATTTTCTTCCACTGTTTACATTTTTGGTACTGCGTTGCCAGACTAGTCATTAAGACTGAAAAAGTTAGTATTTTTTCCAGGCAGAGTTGCCAGATAGCTGTATCAATAATAGGCTAATTATATTTGTATATGTTGCTGTTTTTTTGAAAGTAATGAGACAAATAAACGAAGGTTAACTGCCGACTAATATTTAGTCGACAGCCAACCCCCATTGTGCGCACAAGTGCACAGAGATTAAAAAAAAAAATATTTAAATTTCCGTTGCAGCCGTTTTGCTTTCGTTCAGTTAGCAGTCAGCTGTGCTTTGTGTTGAGCTTCAGCAAGCCGCACAATGCTTACTAAAAGTTTGCTGACAGTTCAACGCAAATAAATAAACGACTTCGAAAAATAAATTATAAATAAATTATAAATAAATAATAAATAAAACAATAAATACTAAATAAATTAAAAATAAAGTAAATAAATTAAAATAAGTAAAATAAATAAAGTTAACAAAAAAAATTTAAATTAATAATAAAAGTAAAATTAAATAAATTTAAAAATAATAATAATAATAAATAAAACAAATAAATAAATTAAATAAGTAAAATTCACTTTTTAATTAGCCAATATATATGCTTTAATTTACCACCTTGAAGTACAGTATGTACATAAGATGTTTATTTTTGCAAAATAATATCAATTAAATGATGTAAAATATAAGTAAATTAAAAAATAGTTAAATAAGAATTAATTGATTAATTCGTAACTAATTTAAGAAAAGAGTCAGTCTGAAAACAAATAATAATATTAATAATAATAATAAAATTTTTCAATTCAATGTTCGGCGTGTATATGTTCATTTTATGTTTTCTGCATGTTCTGTGCACAAAAAGTAAAACAATTTTGTTTTAACAAAAATGAATTTACTGATTGCTGTCTCACAACATGAAGACATGTGCATGGCCAACAAAAATATTTAATTAAAAATATTGTCAATTCATAAAAAATATATTTTATTTTATTTTGAAATAATATTAATTAAACTAGTATATAAAGTTTTTCTTATTGTTAAGCTTAAAGTTAGATATATAATTAATTGTAAAATAATCTTAACTAGCTGCTAATCAATTCTTATAAAGTACTTGTAACGTATTGAAGAATAATAAAACTGCTATCGTCCATCTCCGACGATAGCTCAATCTGTGCGTCTGTATGGCCACAAGACATCAAAAAGCTTAATAATTTCACGTCCAAAATATATTCTGCAGCGTTAGCTGCAAATAATCACTTACAAAATCCCCGTCACCGCGTGATCAACAATCAAAATTCCAACAATAACAATCAAAATAGGCGTCTCACAGTTAGGTCTTCACGACAGCAGCATTTAATGCAGCTTAAACGAAGATATCGTAAGCGATATCTTCGAACAAGGCTCCATGCACATTGGCTTGAATGGCAAAGAGCTGCCCGTCAACTAACCCGTTTAATAAATGAAATTAGAGAAGAGCATATTAACTCAATAATCCAATCAGCTGACCCACTTAGGAGAGACAATCAGAGTCTATGGAGAGTAACTAAGGCAATTAAAAAACCACCACAGTCCAGTATGCTAGTCAAGAATCAGAATGGCCAATGGTGCCAAACATTTAGGGAGCAGGCGGAGGCGTTTGCCATAGATTTGGAGCAGCGCTTCCGCCCGTTCAGTTTGGCATCAGACGACCATTTTAGGCGCGTTAATCAATTCATTAATATAAATCTTAGCGGTCCTGTTGCACCTCCCAATCATTCTCTTCGACATGTGTCATTAGACGAACTCATGTCATACATTAATGAGCTAGTTCTGCCCAAATCCCCTGGTCTAGACCAAATAGATGCCTTCTGCATTAAATCATTGCCAAAAAATGGCTTTCTTTTCTTAGTTCTCCTTTTCAATCATATGCTTCGACTGCAGCACTTTCCATCTCAATGGAAATGTGCTGCAATCAAAATGATTCCCAAGTCAGGGAATAAAAATCCGTCAGATCTTCAATCATATCGTCCCATTAGTCTTCTGCCCCTTATCTCCAAACTCTTCGAGAGAGTCATCTATACTCGTATAGAGGAAGAACTCTCTCAATTCTCTGATAACGTAATCCCTGACCATCAATTCGGTTTTCGGAATGAGCATGGTGCCATTCAACAAATACACCGGATTGTAAACCATGTCAACATTGCGTTTGAACATGGGAATACAACATCCGGTGTTTTCCTTGATGTCAAGCAGGCCTTCGATAGAGTATGGCATCAAGGATTATTATTCAAGCTAAGAATACATCTCAGTGAACCCCTCTATTTATTAATTAAATCCTTTTTATCCGATCGTAGTTTCTGCATTAAAGAGGTAGGAAACACACTATCTTCAACGCGTTCCATTCTTGCAGGTGTCCCACAAGGTAGTGTTCTAGCACCCCTCCTCTTTAATATATATGTCTCTGATATGCCAAGTTCCTTCACGGAACACAATAACCACAATAATCCATCGGCCCTAATAGCAACCTATGCCGATGATACTGCCTTTTTGACCACTTCCTTTTGTGCCGCTGCTGCATGCAGTGAAATGCAGCAGCAACTTAATCTGTTTGGTGCCTGGTGCAACAAATGGAATATTAAAATTAATGGCAGTAAATCAACGCATGTTATTTTTACTTTACGAAATGGTCAGAATGATGAAGGGACAGATCTGCAGATAAATAATGAACAAATCCCATCCAAATGCTTTGTCAAATACTTAGGGTTAAACATTGATCGCAAGCTTTTATGGTCTAGACACGTCACAACAGTCACACAAATAGTTCGTACCCGTTTAAATCAACACAAATGGCTGCTAAGCAGTCGTTTATCTCTACATAGCAAATTGCTTATATATAAGCAAATTATAGCTCCCATATGGAAATATGGAATCGAGCTTTACGGTTGTGCCTCAGATTTGCATATTCGAAAACTTCAATGCATTCAAAATAGGGCTCTTCGCCTCATTGCCAATAGTCCGTATTATACTAATAACAGAACTCTGCACCAAGACTTTCGTGTCCTTTCCATTTGGAAAGAAATTAGTAAATGCTCTTTGAGGTACTCCAACCGTCTTAGGACTCATCCAAATAAACTCGCTCGACAACTTTCTCTATATTTCAACAGACGCAGACTGAGACGTACCTGGCCAGGATCGGATTTAATCAGACGCCTTCCACCTGCAGACATTCTTGTTGACTAAATGCTCAACTAAATAACACTTGTTAACCCTATATAATCCTAAACTGTATATATTCACATACGTTTTGAAAACGTATATGACTATATACAATCCTAATTAAAACTTCTTTAAACTAAAAATAACATTAACTCTTAAAAGACAATTTTAACTCTCCTGTATTAATAAATTTCTTTCTATCTACTAAAACAAAACAAAATTGAAATAAAATGCTAACTAAATATTTCGATCCCCTCAGATACATCCAACTTCGAGGCGCTCTTGGAACAGCGCCAAAAACTGCCAAAGGCAGCGAACTGTTTCGATATCATCTGGCTCTACGAGGGATCATATCAAACAAAGCAACTCTAATCTCCTGACGTGGTGCATCCGGCCAGCAACAACATATCTTCAAACACATTTACATATTTTTTTTTTCTTTACACAATTTAATTCTAAAATTGCTCAGCCTGTCAAAGGCTCTAGGATTGATTCTTGTTGATTTTATATTTTTACTGATCGTCTCTTTATACCAAGAAAATGACAGTCTCACATTGTCCTTGGCAGACTCTTCAACTTTATTGAAGTGTTCAATCTTAAGGAACATTGTCCCCTTTTTTATCTAGCAAGTTTTTTTATCTAAAAGCAATACCTTTTGAATTCATAGTTTGCAAACTGTTTCTTTTGCCTTCAAATATAATCAAAATTCGCTGAAAAATCAGACATTACCTTGATGACTTCAAGTCAAACGGACTCCCAAAGTCCGAGTTGGTCAGTTGCTTCGACCACAAATTTTAGGGCTCTCCTTAAATCTCCTATTCTTAACTAACAAAAATCTAAAACTATACTCTATTCCTATTCTATTTCTACTCTACTATTATTTATATTAACTTAACTCTACAAATCTATCTCTAAACTTTCATTCTTCACAACATGATGAATGACAAAAAACAGACCGATGTCTGATGTCTTTGGACAGCTTATTGTTGCTATTAATAGCTCAATGTCCAAATCTGATTAAATAAATGCATTGAAGAGTGTCATAATTACTGTAAATCCATATAAACATGTCAAATAAAAGACGCAGCGACTCAATGCATTCTACATCTTCTACGCTATAAACTTCCATCACTCAGTACTATCGTACTATATACGGTCTGAGTGATACAAAAACAGACTGGTGTCTGGCGTCATTGGACCACTTGTGTTACTATTAGCAACACAACGTCCAATCTGACTTTAAACAAAATGCATTGATGAAGTGTCAAATATTAGTTAAATATTAAAACATGTCAATAAAAAAGACACTATCGTTCAAAGCATTCTATACTTCACTCATCTATCTATCAACCCTGTACTTGCTAGATTTGATTTCGCTGCATTTATTTAAATTCACAAAATTTTCATTATATCAAACAATTTAGGTTGACTATCCATACAACATATGTATGTGGCTACACACAAACAGTCACCTTCGTCCCTTGAACTATCCACTTTTAAATAAAAATAACTCAGACATTTTAATGCCATCTTTTAGTTAGCATTCTAAACCTTCTTTCAGACTAGTATTCGCTGCCTTATATTAATTATATAAAATTTTTGCCATTTTAAACAATTTTAAAATAACCGCCTATATGGCATGTGTATGTGGCGACATACAAACAGTCACCTTCGTCCCTAGAATTCTCAACTTTTTAACAAAAGTTACTCAGATATTTAATTGCCATCTTTTAGTTGGCATTGTTAACCTTTATTCAGACTAGTATTCGCCGCTTTTTATTAATTAAATAAAAATTTCGCTATGACAAACAGTTTAATGAACGATGCCTATACGGCATGTGTATGTGGCTACATACAAGCCATCACCTTCGTCCCTTGAACCATCGACTTTCAAATAGAAATAACTCAAAAACTTTAATGCCATCTTTCAGTTGGCATTGTAAACCTTTATTTAGACTAGTATTCGCTACCTTTTATGAATTAAATACAATTTTCGTCATTTTAAACAACTTTAAAACAACCGCCTATACGGCATGTGTATGTGGCTGCACACAAACAGACACCTTCGTCCCATGAACCATCAATTTTTATATGAAAGTTACTGAGACATTTAAATGCCATCCTTTAGTTGGCATTGTAAACACTCTTTCAAACTAGTATTCGCTGCTTTTAATTAATTATGTAAAATTTTCGCAATATTAAACAATTCAAAAATAACTGCCCATACGGCATGTGTATGTGGCTACATACAAGCCAACACCTTCGTCCCTAAAACCATCAACTTTTAAATAGAAATAACTCAAAAACTTTAATGCCATCTTTTAGTTGGCATTGTAAACCCTCTTTCAGACTAGTATTCGCTGCTTTTAATTAATTATATAAAATTTTTGCTATTTTAAACAATTTAAAAATAACCGCCTATACGGCATGTGTATGTGGCCGCACACAAACAAGCACCTTCGTCCCTAAAACCATCAACTTTTAAATAGAAATAACTCAAAAACTTTAATGCCATCTTTTAGTTGGCATTGTAAACCCTCTTTCAGACTAGTATTCGCTGCTTTTAATTAATTATGTAAAATTTTCGCAATATTAAACAACTTTAAAATAATTGCCTATACGGCACTTGTATGTGGCTACATACAAACAAACTCCTTCGTCCCTAAAACCATCAACTTTTAAATGAAAGTTACTCAAATGTTTTAATGCCATCTTTTAATTGGCATTGAAAACCTTTATTTAGACTAGTATTCGCTGCCTTTTATGAATTAAATACAATTTTCGCTATATTAAACAATTCAAAATAACTGCCTATACGGCATATGTATGTGGCTACATACAAGCCATCACCTTCGTCCCTTGAACCATCGACTTTCAAATAGAAATAACTCAAAAACTTTAATGCCATCTTTCAGTTGGCATTGTAAACCTTTATTTAGACTAGTATTCGCTGCCTTTTATGAATTAAATACAATTTTCGTCATTTTAAACAACTTTAAAACAACCGCCTATACGGCATGTGTATGTGGCCGCACACAAACAAGCACCTTCGTCCCTAAAACCATCAACTTTTAAATAGAAATAACTCAAAAACTTTAATGCCATCTTTTAGTTTGCATTGTATACCTTTATTTAGACTAGTATTCGCCGCTTTTTATTAATGAAATAAAAATTTCGCTATATTAAACAATTCAAAAATAACTGCCTATACGGCATATGTATGTGGCTACATACAAGCAAACACCTTCGTCCCTTGAACCATCAATTTTTAGATGAAAGTTACTGAGATATTTTAATGCCATCTTTTAGTTGACATTGCAAACCCTCTCTCAGACTAGTATTCGCTGCGTTTAATTAATTATATAAAATTTTCGTCATTTTAAACAACTTTAAAACAACCGCCCACACGGCATGTGTATGTGGCTACATACAAACAGACACCTTCGTCCCATGAACCATCGACTTTTAAGTGAAAGTTACTCAAATGCTTTAATGCCATCTTTTAGTTAGCATTGTAAACCTTTATTTAGACTAGTATTCGCTGCCTTTAATTAATTATATAAAATTTTTGCTATTTTAAACAATTCAAAAATAACTGCCCATACGGCATGTGTATGTGGCAACATACAAGTAAACACCTTCGTCCCTAAAACCATCAACTTTTAAATAGAAATAACTCAAAAACTTTAATGCCATCTCTTAGTTGGCATTGTAAACCCTCTTTCAGACTAGTATTCGCTGCTTTTAATTAATTATATAAAATTTTTGCTATTTTAAACAATTCAAAAATAACTGCCTATAGGCATATGTATGCGGCTACATACAAACAGTCACCTTCGTCCCTTGAACCATCGACTTTTAAGTGAAAGTTACTCAAATGCTTTAATGCCATCTCTTAGTTGGCATTGTAAACCTTTATTTAGACTAGTGTTTGCTGCCTTTTATTAATTAAATAAAAATTTCGCTATACTAAACAATTCAAAATAACTGCCTATACGGCATGCGTATGTGACTATATACAAACAGTCACCTTCGTCCCTTGAACCATCGACTTTTAAGTGAAAGTTACTCAAATGCTTTAATGCCATCTCTTAGTTGGCATTGTAAGCCTTTATTTAGACTAGTATTTGTTGTAATTATTCAAATAAATAAAATTTTCGCTATACTAAACAATTTAAGAATGACCGCCTATACGGCATGTGTATGTGGCAACATACAAACAGACACCCTCGTCCCTAGAACCATCGACTTTTAAATGAAAGTTATTCAGATATCTTAATGCCATCTTTCAGTTGACATCGTAAACCCTCTTCCAAACTAGTATTCGCTGCTTTTAATTAATTATATAAAATTTTCGTCATTTTAAACAACTTTAAAACAACCGCCCACACGGCATGTGTATGTGGCTACATACAAACAGACACCTTCGTCCCATGAACCATCAATTTTTATATGAAAGTTACTGAGACATTTAAATGCCATCCTTTAGTTGGCATTGTAAACACTCTTTCAAACTAGTATTCGCTGCTTTTAATTAATTATGTAAAATTTTCGCAATATTAAACAACTTTAAAATAATTGCCTATACGGCACTTGTATGTGGCTACATACAAACAAACTCCTTCGTCCCTTGAACCATCAACTTTTAAATAGAAAAAACTCAAAAACTTTAATGCCATCTTTTAGTTTGCATTGTAAACCCTCTTTCAGACTAGTATTCGCTGCTTTTAATTAATTATATAAAATTTTTGCTATTTTAAACAATTCAAAAATAACTGCCCATACGGCATGTGTATGTGGCTACATACAAGCCAACACCTTCGTCCCTAAAACCATCAACTTTTAAATAGAAATAACTCAAAAACTTTAATGCCATCTTTTAGTTGGCATTGTAAACCCTCTTTCAGACTAGTATTCGCTGCTTTTAATTAATTATATAAAATTTTTGCTATTTTAAACAATTTAAAAATAACCGCCTATACGGCATGTGTATGCGGCTGCATACAAACAATCACCTTCGTCCCTAAAACCATCGACTTTTAAGTGAACGTTACTCAGATATTTAAATGCCATCTTTTAGTTGGCATTGTAAACCTTTATTTAGACTAGTATTCGCTGCTTTTAATTAATTATATAAAAATTTTGATATTTTAAACAATTTAAAAATAACCGCCTATACGGCATGTGTATGTGGCCGCACACAAACAAGCACCTTCGTCCCTAAAACCATCAACTTTTAAATAGAAATAACTCAAAAACTTTAATGCCATCTTTTAGTTGGCATTGTAAACCCTCTTTCAGACTAGTATTCGCTGCTTTTAATTAATTATAAAAAATTTTTGCTATTTTAAACAACTTTAAAACAACCGCCTATACGGCATGTGTATGTGGCTACATACAAACAAACACCTTCGTCCCTAAAACCATCAATTTTTATATGAAAGTTACTGAGACATTTAAATGCCATCCTTTAGTTGGCATTGTAAACACTCTTTCAAACTAGTATTAGTTGCAATAAATTAAATAAATACAATTTTCGTCATTTTAAACAACTTTAAAACAACCGCCTATACGGCATGTGTATGTGGCTACATACAAACAGACACCTTCGTCCCTAAAACCATCAACTTTTAAATAGAAATAACTCAAAAACTTTAATGCCATCTCTTAGTTAGCATCGTAAACCTTTATTTAGACTAGTATTCACTGCTTTTAATTAATTATATAAAATTTTCGCTATATAAAACAATTCAAAATAACCGCCTATACGGCATGTGTATGTGGCCACATACAAGCAGTCACCTTCGTCCCCAAAACCATCAACTTTTAAGTGAAAGTTACTCAAATGCTTTAATGCCATCTTTTAGTTGGCATTGTAGACCTTAATTCAGACTAGTATTCGTTGTAATTAATCAAATATATAAAATTTTCGCTATATAGAACAATTTAAAATAACCGCCTATACGGCATGTGTATGTGGCCGCACACAAACAAGCACCTTCGTCCCTAAAACCATCAATTTTTATATGAAAGTTACTGAGACATTTAAATGCCATCCTTTAGTTGGCATTGTAAACACTCTTTCAAACTAGTATTAGTTGCAATAAATTAAATAAATACAATTTTCGTCATTTTAAACAACTTTAAAACAACCGCCTATACGGCATGTGTATGTGGCCACATACAAACAAGCACCTTCGTCCCTAAAACCATCAACTTTTAAATAGAAATAACTCAAAAACTTTAATGCCATCTTTTAGTTGGCATTGTAAACCCTCTTCCAGACTAGTATTCGCTGCTTTTAATTAATTATAAAAAATTTTTGCTATTTTAAACAACTTTAAAACAACTGCCTATACGGCATATGTATGTGGCTACACACAAACCAACACCTTCGTCCCTTGAACCATCGACTTTTAAGTGAAAGTTACTCAAAAACTTTAATGCCATCTTTTAGTTGGCATTGTAAACACTCTTTCAGACTAGTATTCACTGCTTTTAATTAATTATATAAAATTTTTGCTATTTTAAACAATTTTAAAATAACCGCCTATACGGCATGTGTATGTGGCTACATACAAGCCAACACCTTCGTCCCTAAAACCATCAACCTTTAAATAGAAATAACTCAAAAACTTTAATGCCATCTTTTAGTTGGCATTGTAAACCTTTATTCAGACTAGTATTCGTTGTAATTAATCAAATAAATAAAATTTTCGCTATACTAAACAATTTAAAAATGACCGCCTATACGGCATGTGTATGTGACAACATACAAACAGACACCCTCGTCCCTTGAACCATCAACTTTTAAATGATAGTTACTCAGACATTTAAATGCCATCTTTTAGTTGGCATTGTAAACCTTTATTTAAACTAGTATTCGCTGCCTTTTATTAATTAAATAAAATTTTCGCCATATTAAACAATTCAAAAATAACTGCCTTTAGGCATATGTATGTGGCAACATACAAGCAAACACCTTCGTCCCTAAAACCATCAACTTTTAAGTGAAAGTTACTCAAATGCTTTAATGCCATCTCTTAGTTGGCATTGCAAACCTTTATTTAGACTAGTGTTTGCTGCCTTTTATTAATTAAATAAAAATTTCGCTATACTAAACAATTCAAAATAACTGCCTATACGGCATGTGTGTGTGGCTACATACAAACAAACTCCTTCGTCCCTTGAACCATCAACTTTTATATGAAAGTTATTCAGATATTTTAATGCCATCTCTTAGTTAGCATCGTAAACCTTTATTTAGACTAGTATTCACTGCTTTTAATTAATTATAAAAAATTTTCGCTATATAAAACAATTCAAAATAACCGCCTATACGGCATGTGTATGTGGCCACATACAAGCAGTCACCTTCGTCCCCAAAACCATCAACTTTTAAGTGAAAGTTACTCAAATGCTTTAATGCCATCTTTTAGTTGGCATTGTAGACCTTAATTCAGACTAGTATTCGTTGTAATTAATCAAATATATAAAATTTTCGCTATATAGAACAATTTAAAATAACCGCCTATACGGCATGTGTATGTGGCCGCACACAAACAAGCACCTTCGTCCCTAAAACCATCAATTTTTATATGAAAGTTACTGAGACATTTAAATGCCATCCTTTAGTTGGCATTGTAAACACTCTTTCAAACTAGTATTAGTTGCAATAAATTAAATAAATACAATTTTCGTCATTTTAAACAACTTTAAAACAACCGCCTATACGGCATGTGTATGTGGCCACATACAAACAAGCACCTTCGTCCCTAAAACCATCAACTTTTAAATAGAAATAACTCAAAAACTTTAATGCCATCTTTTAGTTGGCATTGTAAACCCTCTTCCAGACTAGTATTCGCTGCTTTTAATTAATTATATAAAATTTTTGCTATTTTAAACAATTTAAAAATAACCGCCTATACGGCATGTGTATGTGGCCGCACACAAACAAGCACCTTCGTCCCTAAAACCATCAACTTTTAAATAGAAATAACTCAAAAACTTTAATGCCATCTTTTAGTTGGCATTGTAAACACTCGTTCTGACTAGTATTCGCTGCTTTTAATTAATTATATAAAAATTTTGCTATTTTAAACAATTTAAAAATAACTGCCTATACGGCATGTGTATGTGGCTACATACAAACAAGCATCTTCGTCCCTTGAACCATCAACTTTTAAGTGAAAGTTACTCAAATGCTTTAATGCCATCTTTTAGTTGGCATTGTAGACCTTAATTCAGACTAGTATTCGTTGTAATTAATCAAATATATAAAATTTTCGCTATATAGAACAATTCAAAATAACCGCCTATACGGCATGTGTATGTGGCCACATACAAGCCAACACCTTCGTCCCTTGAACCATCGACTTTTAAGTGAAAGTTACTCAAATGCTTTAATGCCATCTTTTAGTTGGCATTGCAGACCTTAATTCAGACTAGTATTCGTTGTAATTAATCAAATATATAAAATTTTCGCTATATAGAACAATTTAAAATAACCGCCTATAGGCATGTGTATGTGGCGACATACAAACAAACACCTTCGTCCCTTGAACCATCGACTTTTAAATGAAAGTTACTCAAATGCTTTAATGCCATCTTTTAGTTGGCATTGTAAACCTTTATTCAGACTAGTATTCGTTGTAATTATTCAAATAAATAAAATTTTTGCTATTTTAAACAATTTAAAATAACCGCCAATACGGCATATGTATGTGGCCACATACAAGCAGTCACCTCCGTCCCTAGAATTCTCAACTTTCAACAAAAGTTACTCAAATGTTCTAATGCCATCTTTTAGTTGGCACTGTAAACCTTTATTTAGACTAGTATTCGCTGCCTTTTATTAATTAAATAAAATTTTCGCTATATAAAACAATTCAAAAATAACTGCCTATACGGCATAAGTATGTGGCTTCATACAAACAAACACCTTCGTCCCTTGAACCATCGACTTTTAAATGAAAGTTATTCAGATATCTTAATGCCATCTTTTAGTTGACATCGTAAACCCTCTTCCAGACTAGTATTCGCTGCTTTTAATTAATTATAAAAAATTTTTGCTATTTTAAACAACTTTAAAACAACCGCCTATACGGCATGTGTATGCGATTGCATACAAACAGTCACCTTCGTCCCTTGAACCATCGACTTTTAAATAGAAATAACTCAAAAACTTTAATGCCAACTTTTAATTGGCATTGTAAACACTCTTTCAAACTAGTATTAGTTGCAATAAATTAAATAAATACAATTTTCGTTATTTTAAACAACTTTAAAACAACCGCCTATACGGCATGTGTATGTGGCAACATACAAACAGACACCCTCGTCCCTAGAACCATCAACTTTTAAATAGAAATAACTCAAAAACTTTAATGCCATCTTTTAGTTGGCATTGTAAACCCTCTTTCCGACTAGTATTCGCTGCTTTTAATTAATTATATAAAATTTTTGCTATTTTAAACAATTCAAAAATAACTGCCTATAGGCATATGTATGCGGCTACATACAAACAGTCACCTTCGTCCCTAGAACCATCAACTCTCATATGAGAGATACTCAAATCTTTTGATGCCATCTTTTAGTTGGCATTGTAAGCCTTTAATCAGACTAGTATTCGTTGTAATCATTCAAATAAATAAAATTTTCGCTACACTAAACAATTTAAGAATGACCGCCTATACGGCATTTGTATGTGGCTACATACAAACAGTCACCTTCGTCCCTTGAACTATCGACTTTTAAGTGAAAGTTACTCAAATGCTTTAATGCCATCTTTTAGTTGGCATTGTAAACCTTTATTTAAACTAGTATTCGCTGCTTTTTATTAATTGTATAAAATTTTCGCTATACTAAACAATTTAAAAATAACCGCCTATACGGCATATGTATGTGGCTACATACAAGCCATCACCTTCGTCCCTAGAATTATAAACTTTTAAAAGAAAGTTACTCAAATGCTTCAATGACATCTTTTAGTTGGCATAGCAAGCATTCGTTTTTGCTAGTATTCGTTGTAATTAATTAATTATATAAAATTTTTATTATTTTAAACAATTCAAAATAACTGCCTATACGGCATGTGTATGTGGCTACATACAAACAGTCACCTTCGTCCCTAAAACCATCAACTTTTAAATAGAAATAACCCAAAAACTTTAATGCCATCTTTTAGTTGGCATTGTAAACCCTCTTTCCGACTAGTATTCGCTGCTTTTAATTAATTATATAAAAATTTTGATATTTTAAACAATTTAAAAATAACCGCCCATACGGCATGTGTATGTGGCCGCACACAAACAAGCACCTTCGTCCCTAAAACCATCAACTTTTAAATAGAAATAACTCAAAAACTTTAATGCCATCTTTTAGTTGGCATTGTAAACCCTCTTTCAGACTAGTATTCGCTGCTTTTAATTAATTATATAAAATTTTTGCTATTTTAAACAATTTAAAATAACCGCCAATACGGCATATGTATGTGGCTACATACAAACAGTCACCTTCGTCACTAGAATTCTCAACTTTTTAACAAAAGTTACTCAGATATTTAAATGCCATCCTTTAGCTGGCATTGTAAGCCTTTATTTAGACTAGTATTCGCTGCCTTTTATTAATTAAATAAAATTTTCGCCATATTAATCAATTCAAAAATAACTGCCTATACGGCATATGTATGTGGCTACACACAAACCAACACCTTCGTCCCTTGAACCATCGACTTTTAAGTGAAAGTTACTCAAAAACTTTAATGCCATCTTTTAGTTGGCATTGTAAACACTCTTTCAGACTAGTATTCACTGCTTTTAATTAATTATATAAAATTTTTGCTATTTTAAACAATTTAAAAATAACCGCCTATACGGCATATGTATGTGGCTACATACAAACAAACACCTTCGTCCCTTGAACCATCAACTTTTATATGAAAGCTACTCAAATGTTCTAATGCCATCTTTTAGTTGGCATTTTAAACCTTTATTTAGACTAGTATTCGCTGCCTTTTATTAATCAAATAAAAATCTCGCTATTTAAAATAACCGCCTATAAGGCATGTGTATGTGGCTACATACAAACAGACACCTTCGTCCCTAAAACCATCGACTTTTAAGCGAAAGTTACTCAAATGCTTTAATGCCATCTTTTAGTTGGCATTGTAAACCTTTATTTAGACTAGTATTCGCTGCCTTTTATTAATTAAATAAAATTTTCGCTATATAAAACAATTCAAAAATAACTGCCTATACGGCATGTGTATGCGGCTGCATACAAACAATCACCTTCGTCCCTAAACCCAGCAACTTTTAAATAGAAATAACTCAAAAACTGTAATGCCATCTTTTAGTTGGCATTGTAAACCCTCTTCCAGACTAGTATTCGCTGCTTTTAATTAATTATATAAAATTTTTGCTATTTTAAACAATTTAAAAATAACCGCCAATACGGCATGTGTATGCGGCTACATACAAACAGTCACCTTCGTCCCTAAAACCATCAACTTTTTAACAAAAGTTACTCAGATATTTAAATGCCATCGTTCAGTTAGTATTGCAAACGTTCGTTCTGACTAGAATTCGTTTTAATTAATTAAATAAATAAAATTTTCGCTATATTAAACAATTCAAAAACAACTGCCTATACGGCGTGTGTATGTGGCTACATACAAGCAAACACCTTCGTCCCTTGAATCATCGACTTTTGAATGAAAGTTGCTCAAATGCTTTAATGCCATCTTTTAATTGGCATTGTAAACCTTTATTTAGACTAGTATTCGCTGCCTTTTATTAATCAAATAAAAATCTCGCTATTTAAAATAACCGCCTATAAGGCATGTGTATGTGGCTACATACAAACAGACACCTTCGTCCCTAAAACCATCGACTTTTAAATAAAAATAACTCAAAAACTTTAATGCCATCTTTAAGTTGGCATTGTAAACCTTTATTTAGACTAGTGTTTGCTGCCTTTTATTAATTAAATTAAATTTTCGCTATATAGAACAATTCAAAATAACCGCCTATATGGCACAAGTATGTGGCTACATACAAACAAGCATCTTCGTCCCTAAAACCATCAACTTTTAAATAAAAATAACTCAAAAACTTTAATGCCATCTTTAAGTTGGCATTGTAAACCTTTATTTAGACTAGTATTCGCTGCCTTTTATTAATTAAATAAAATTTTTGCTATGTCAAACAATTTAAAAGTAACCGCCTATACGGCATATGTATGTGGCTACATACAAACCAACACCTTCGTCCCTAGAATTCTCAACTTTTCAACAAAAGTTACTCAAATGTTTTAATGCCATCTTTTAGTTGGCATTGTAAACCTTTATTTAGACTAGTATTCGCTGCCTTTTATTAATTAAATAAAATTTTCGCTATGACAAACAGTTTAAGAATGATGCCTATATGGCACATGTATGTGGCTACATACAAACAAGCATCTTCGTCCCTAAAACCATCAACTTTTAAATAAAAATAACTCAAAAACCTTAATGCCATCTTTTGTTGGCATTGTTAACCTTTATTCAGACTAGTATTCGCCGCTTTTTATTAATTAAATAAAAATTTCGCTATGACAAACAGTTTAAGAACGATGCCTATACGGCATGTGTATGTGGCAACATACAAGCAAACACCTTCGTCCCTAAAACCATCAACTTTTAAAATAGAAATAACTCAAAAACTTTAATGCCATCTCTTAGTTGGCATTGTAAACCCTCTTTCAGACTAGTATTCACTGCTTTTAATTAATTATATAAAATTTTTTGCTATTTTAAACAATTTAAAAATAACCGCCTATACGGCATATGTATGTGGCTACATACAAACAGTCACCTTCGTCCCTTGAACCATCAATTTTTAGATGAAAGTTACTGAGATATTTTAATGCCATCTTTTAGTTGACATTGTAAGCATTCGTTCTGACTAGTATTCGTTGCAATTAATTAGACAAATAAAATTTTCGCCGTTTTAAACAATTTTAAAACAACCGCCTATACGGCATGTGTATGTGGCCACATACAAACAGACATCTTCGATCTTAAAACCATCAACTTTTAAATAGAAATAACTCAAAAACTTTAATGCCATCTTTTAGATGGCATTGTAAACATTCGTTCTGATTAGTATTCGTTGCAATTAATTAGATAAATAAAATTTTCGCCGCTTTAAACAATTTTAAAACAACCGCCTATACGGCATGTGTATGTGGCCACATTCAAACAAGCACCCTCGTCCCTTGAACCATCAACTTTTAAACGAAAGTTACTCAAATACTTTAATGCCATCTTTTAGTTAGTATTGCAAACGTTCGTTCTGACCTGCATTCGCTGCTTTTTATTAATTGTATAAAATTTTCGCTATACTAAACAATTCAAGAATGACCGCCTATACGGCATATGTATGTGGCTACATACAAACAAACACCTTCGTCTCTTGAACCATCGACTTTTAAATGAAAGTTATTCAGATATCTTAATGCCATCTTTTAGTTGGCATCGTAAACCTTTATTTAGACTAGTATTCGCTGCCTTTTATTAATTAAATAAAATTTTCGCCATATTAAACAATTCAAAAATAACTGCCTTTAGGCATATGTATATGACTACATACAAACAGACACCTTCGTCCCTAAAACCATCAACTTTTAAGTGAAAGTTACTCAAATACTTTAATGCCATCTTTTAGTTAGTATTGCAAACGTTCGTTCTTACTTGTATTCGTTTTAATAAATTAGATAAATAAAATTTTTATTATTTTAAACAATTCAAAATAACTGCCTATACGGCATATGTATGTGGCTACATACAAACAGTCACCTTCGTCACTAGAACCATCAACTCTCATATGAGAGATACTCAAATCTTTTGATGCCATCTTTTAGTTGGCATTGTAAGCCTTTAATCAGACTAGTATTCGTTGTAATCATTCAAATAAATAAAATTTTCGCTACACTAAACAATTTAAGAATGACCGCCTATACGGCATGTGTATGTGGCCGCACACAAACAAGCACCTTCGTCCCTAAAACCATCAACTTTTAAATAAAAATAACTCAAAAACTTTAATGCCATCTTTTAGTTGGCATTGTAAACCCTCTTCCAGACTAGTATTCGCTGCTTTTAATTAATTATATAAAATTTTTGCTATTTTAAACAATTTTAAAATAACCGCCTATACGGCATATGTATGTGGCCACATACAAACAAGCATCTTCGTCCCTTGAACCATCAACCTTTAAAAAAAAAAAAAAAAGTTACTCAAATACTTTAATGCCATCTTTTAGTTGGCATTGTAAACACTCTTTCAAACTAGTATTAGTTGCAATAAATTAAATAAATACAATTTTCGTCATTTTAAACAACTTTAAAACAACCGCCTATACGGCATATGTATGTGGCTACATACAAACAAACACCTTCGTCCCTTGAATCATCAACTTTTAAATGAACGTTACTCAGATATTTAAATGCCATCTTTTAGTTGGCATTGTAAACCCTCTTTCAGACTAGTATTCACTGCTTTTAATTAATTATATAAAATTTTTGCTATTTTAAACAATTTAAAAATAACTGCCTATACGGCATGTGTATGTGGCTACATACAAACAAACACCTTCGTCCCTAAAACCATCAACTTTTAAATAGAAATAACTCAAAAACTTTAATGCCATCTCTTAGTTGGCATTGTAAACCCTCTTTCAGACTAGTATTCGCTGCTTTTAATTAATTATATAAGATTTTGCTATTTTAAACAATTCAAAAATAACTGCCTATACGGCGTGTGTATGTGGCTACATACAAGCAAACACCTTCGTCCCTTGAATTCTCAACTTTTCAACAAAAGTTACTCAAATGTTCTAATGCCATCTTTTAGTTGGCACTGTAAACCTTTATTTAGACTAGTATTCGCTGCCTTTTATTAATTAAATAAAATTTTCGCTATATAGAACAATTCAAAATAACCGCCTATACGGCATGTGTATGTGGCCACATACAAGCCAACACCTTCGTCCCTTGAACCATCGACTTTCAAATAGAAATAACTCAAAAACTTTAATGCCATCTTTCAGTTGGCATTGTAAGCCTTTAATCAGACTAGTATTCGTTGTAATTATTCAAATAAATAAAATTTTCGCTATACTAAACAGTTTAAGAATGACCGCCTACATGGCATGTGTATGTGGCTACATACAAACAGTCACCTTCGTCCCTTAAACCATCAACTTTTAAATGAAAGTTACTCAAATGCTTTAATGCCATCTTTTAGTTGGCATTGTAAACCTTTATTTAGACTAGTGTTTGCTGCCTTTTATTAATTAAATTAAATTTTCGCTATATAGAACAATTCAAAATAACCGCCTATACGGCATGTGTATGTGGCCACATACAAGCCAACACCTTCGTCCCTAAAACCATCAACTTTTAAATAGAAATAACTCAAAAACTTTAATGCCATCTTTTAGTTAGCATCGTAAACCTTCTTTCAGACTAGTATTCGCTGCTTTTAATTAATTATATAAAATTTTTGCTATTTTAAGCAATTCAAAAATTACTGCCTATACGGCATATGTATGTGGCTACATACAAACAAACACCTTCGTCCCTTGAACCATCAACCTTTAAGCGAAAGTTACTCAAATGCTTTAATGCCATCTTTTAGTTGGCATTGTAAACCTTTATTCAGACTAGTATTCGTTGTAATTATTCAAATAAATAAAATTTTCGCTATACTAAACAATTTAAGAATGACCGCCTATACGGCATGTGTATGTGGCAACATACAAACAGACACCCTCGTCCCTAGAACCATCAACTTTTAAATAGAAATAACTCAAAAACTTTAATGCCATCTTTTAGTTGGCATTGTAAACCCTCTTTCCGACTAGTATTCGCTGCTTTTAATTAATTATATAAAAATTTTGATATTTTAAACAATTTAAAAATAACCGCCTATACGGCATGTGTATGTGGCCGCACACAAACAAGCACCTTCGTCACTAGAATTCTCAACTTTTTAACAAAAGTTACTCAGATATTTAAATGCCATCCTTTAGCTGGCATTGTAAGCCTTTATTTAGACTAGTATTCGCTGCCTTTTATTAATTAAATAAAATTTTTGCTATTTTAAACAATTCAAAAACAACCGCCTATACGGCATATGTATGTGGCTACATACAAGCCATCACCTTCGTCCCTTGAACCATCGACTTTTAAGCGAAAGTTACTCAAATGCTTTAATGCCATCTTTTAGTTGGCATTGTTAACCTTTATTCAGACTAGTATTCGTTGTAATTAATTAGATAAATAAAATTTTTGCTATTTTAAACAATTCAAAAATAACTGCCTTTAGGCATATGTATGTGACTACATACAAACAGTCACCTTCGTCCCTTGAACCATCGACTTTTAAGTGAAAGTTACTCAAATGCTTTAATGCCATCCTTTAGTTGGCATTGTAAACCTTTATTTAGACTAGTATTTGTTGTAATTAATTGGATAAATAAAATTTTCGCCATTTAAACAATTTAAAAATAACTGCCTATACGGCATATGTATGTGGCTGCATACAAACAATCACCTTCGTCCCTAAAACCATCAACTTTTAAATAGAAATAACCCAAAAACTTTAATGCCATCTTTTAGTTGGCATTGTAAGCCTTTAATCAGACTAGTATTCGCTGCTTTTAATTAATTATATAAAATTTTTGCTATTTTAAACAATTTAAAAATAACCGCCTATACGGCATTTGTATGTGGCTACATACAAACAGTCACCTTCGTCCCTTGAACTATCGACTTTTAAATAGAAATAACTCAAAAACTTTAATGCCATCTTTTAGTTGGCATTGTAAACCCTCTTCCAGACTAGTATTCGCTGCTTTTAATTAATTATATAAAATTTTTGCTATTTTAAACAATTTAAAAATAACCGCCTATACGGCATTTGTATGTGGCCACATACAAGCAGTCACCTTCGTCCCTTGAATTCTCAACTTTTCAACAAAAGTTACTCAAATGCTTTAATGCCATCCTTTAGTTGGCATTGTAAACCTTTATTTAGACTAGTATTTGTTGTAATTAATTGGATAAATAAAATTTTCGCCATTTAAACAATTTAAAAATAACTGCCTATACGGCATATGTATGTGGCTGCATACAAACAATCACCTTCGTCCCTAAAACCATCAACTTATAAATAGAAATAACTCAAAAACTTTAATGCCATCTTTTAGTTGGCATTGTAAACCCTCTTTCAGACTAGTATTCGCTGCTTTTAATTAATTATATAAAAATTTTGCTATTTTAAACAATTTAAAAATAACCGCCTATACGGCATGTGTATGTGGCCGCACACAAACAAGCACCTTCGTCCCTAAAACCATCAACTTTTAAATAGAAATAACTCAAAAACTTTAATGCCATCTTTTAGTAAGCATTGTTAACCTTCTTTCAGACTAGTATTCGCTGCCTTATATTAATTAAATAAAATTTTTGCTATTTTAAACAATTTAAGAATGACCGCCTATACGGCATGTGTATGTGGCTACATACAAACAGACACCTTCGTCCCTTGAACCATCAACTTTTAAATAAAAATAACTCAAAAACTTTAATGCCATCTTTTAGATGGCATTGTAAACATTCATTCTGACCAGTATTCGCTGCTTTTCATTAATAAAATAAAATTTTCGCCATATTAAACAATTCAAAAATAACTGCCTATACGGCATATGTATGTGGCTACATACAAGCCATCACCTTCGTCCCTAAAACCATCAACTTTTAAATAAAAATAACTCAAAAACCTTAATGCCATCTTTTGTTGGCATTGTTAACCTTTATTCAGACTAGTATTCGCCGCTTTTTATTAATTAAATAAAAATTTCGCTATGACAAACAGTTTAAGAACGATGCCTATACGGCATATGTATGTGGCTACATACAAGCCATCACCTTCGTCCCTTGAACCATCGACTTTTAAGTGAAAGTTACTCAAATACTTTAATGCCATCTTTTAGTTGGCATTGTAAACCTTCTTTCAGACTAGTATTCACTGCTTTTAATTAATTATATAAAATTTTTTGCTATTTTAAACAATTTTAAAATAATCGCCTATACGGCATATGTATGTGGCCACATACAAACAAACACTTTTGTCCCTGAACCATTAACTTTTAAATAAAAGTTACTCAGATATTTAAATGCCATCTTTTAGTTTGCATTGTAAACCTTTAATCAGACTAGTATTCGTTGTAATTATTCAAATAAATAAAATTTTCGCTATACTAAACAATTTAAGAATGACCGCCTATATGGCATATGTATGCGGCTGCATACAAACAAACACATTCGTCCTTAAGGCCATCAACTTTTAAATGGAAATAACTCAAAAACTTTAATGCCATCTTTTAGTTGGCATTGTAAACGTTAGTTCTGACTAGTATTCGTTTTAATCAATTAGATAAATAAAATTTTTGCTATTTTAAACAATTCAAAAATAACTGCCTATACGGCATATGTATGTGGCTACATACAAGCCATCACCTTCGTCCCTTTAACCATTGACTCTTAAATGAAAGTTACGCAGAAATTTAAATGCCATCTTTTAGTTGGCATTGTAAGCCTTTATTTAGACTAGTATTCGTTGTAATTAATTAGATAAATAAAATTTTTGCTGTATTAAACAATTTCAAAATAACCGCCTATACGGCATGTGTATGTGACTACATACAAACAGTCACCTTCGTCCCTTGAACCATCAACTTTTAAATGAAAATTACTCAGACATTTTAATGCCATCTTTTAGTTAGCATTCTAAACCTTTATTCAGACTAGTATTCGCTGCCTTTTATTAATTAAATAAAATTTTTGCTATGTCAAACAATTTAAAAGTAACTGCCTATACGGCATGTGTATGTGGCTACATACAAACAAACACCTTCGTCCCTTGAACCATCAACTTTTAAATAGAAATAACTCAAAAACTTTAATGCCATCTTTTAGTTGGCATTGTAAACCATCTTTCAGACTAGTATTCGCTGCTTTTAATTAATCATATAAAATTTTTGCTATTTTAAACAACTTTAAAACAACCGCCTATACGGCATGTGTATGTGGCCACATACAAACAGTCACCTTCGTCCCTAGAATTCTCAACTTTTTAACAAAAGTTACTCAGATATTTAAATGCCATCTTTTAGTTGGCATTGTAAACGTTCGTTCTGACTAGTATTCGTTTTAATCAATTAGATAAATAAAATTTTCGCTATTTTAAACAATTTTAAAATAACCGCCTATACGGCATGTGTATGTGGCTACATACAAACAGTCACCTTCGTCCCTTGAACCATCAATTTTTAGATGAAAGTTACTGAGATATTTTAATGCCATCTTTTAGTTGACATTGTAAGCATTCGTTCTGACTAGTATTCGTTGCAATTAATTAGATAAATAAAATTTTCGCCGTTTTAAACAATTTTAAAACAACCGCCTATACGGCATGTGTATGTGGCCACATACAAACAGACATCTTCGATCTTAAAAACCATCAACTTTTAAATAGAAATAACTCAAAAACTTTAATGCCATCTTTTAGATGGCATTGTAAACATTCGTTCTGATTAGTATTCGTTGCAATTAATTAGATAAATAAAATTTTCACCGCTTTAAACAATTTTAAAACAACCGCCTATACGGCATGTGTATGTGGCCACATTCAAACAAGCACCCTCGTCCCTTGAACCATCAACTTTTAAACGAAAGTTACTCAAATACTTTAATGCCATCTTTTAGTTAGTATTGCAAACGTTCGTTCTGACCTGCATTCGCTGCTTTTTATTAATTGTATAAAATTTTCGCTATACTAAACAATTCAAGAATGACCGCCTATACGGCATATGTATGTGGCTACATACAAACAAACACCTTCGTCTCTTGAACCATCGACTTTTAAATGAAAGTTATTCAGATATCTTAATGCCATCTTTTAGTTGGCATCGTAAACCTTTATTTAGACTAGTATTCGCTGCCTTTTATTAATTAAATAAAATTTTCGCCATATTAAACAATTCAAAAATAACTGCCTTTAGGCATATGTATGTGACTACATACAAACAGACACCTTCGTCCCTAAAACCATCAACTTTTAAGTGAAAGTTACTCAAATACTTTAATGCCATCTTTTAGTTAGTATTGCAAACGTTCGTTCTTACTTGTATTCGTTTTAATAAATTAGATAAATAAAATTTTTATTATTTTAAACAATTCAAAATAACTGCCTATACGGCATATGTATGTGGCTACATACAAACCAACACCTTCGTCCCTAGAATTCTCAACTTTTCAACAAAAGTTACTCAAATGTTTTAATGCCATCTTTTAGTTGGCATTGTAAACCTTTATTTAGACTAGTATTCGCTGCCTTTTATTAATTAAATAAAATTTTCGCTATGACAAACAGTTTAAGAACGATGCCTATATGGCACATGTATGTGGCTACATACAAACAAGCATCTTCGTCCCTAAAACCATCAACTTTTAAATGATAGTTACTCAGATATTTAAATGCCATCTTTTAGTTGGCATTGTAAACCTTTATTTAGACTAGTATTCGCTGCCTTTTATGAATTAAATACAATTTTCGTCATTTTAAACAACTTTAAAACAACAGCCTATACGGCATGTGTATGTGGCTGCACACAAACAAACACCTTCGTCCCTAAAACCATCAACTTTTAAATAAAAGTTACTCAGATATTTAAATGCCATCTTTTAGTTGGCATTGTAAACCTTCTTTCAGACTAGTATTCACTGCTTTTAATTAATTATATAAAATTTTTTGCTATTTTAAACAATTTAAAAATAACCGCCTATACGGCATATGTATGTGGCTACATACAAACCAACACCTTCGTCCCTAGAATTCTCAACTTTTCAACAAAAGTTACTCAAATGTTTTAATGCCATCTTTTAGTTGGCATTGTAAACCTTTATTTAGACTAGTAATTGTTGTAATTAATTAGATAAATAAAATTTTTGCTATTTTAAACAACTTTAAAACAACCGCCTATACGGCATGTGTATGTGGCCACATACAAACAGTCACCTTCGTCCCCAAAACCATCAACTTTTAAATAGAAATAACCCAAAAACTTTAATGCCATCTTTTAGTTGGCATTGTAAACACTCTTTCAAACTAGTACTCACTGCTTTTAATTAATTATATAAAATTTTTTGCTATTTTAAACAATTTTAAAATAACCGCCTATACGGCATGTGTATGTGGCCACATACAAGCAGTCACCTTCGTCCCTAAAACCATCAACTTTTAAATAGAAATAACTCAAAAACTTTAATGCCATCTTTTAGTTGGCATTGTAAACACTCTTTCAAACTAGTACTCACTGCTTTTAATTAATTATATAAAATTTTTTGCTATTTTAAACAATTTAAAAATAACCGCCTATACGGCATATGTATGTGGCTACATACAAACCAACACCTTCGTCCCTAGAATTCTCAACTTTTCAACAAAAGTTACTCAGATATTTAAATGCCATCTTTTAGTTGGCATTGTAAACCTTCTTTCAGACTAGTATTCGCTGCTTTTAATTAATTATATAAAAATTTTGATATTTTAAACAATTTAAAAATAACCGCCCATACGGCATGTGTATGTGGCTTCATACAAACAGTCACCTTCGTCCCTAAAACCATCAACTTTTAAATAGAAATAACCCAAAAACTTTAATGCCATCTTTTAGTTGGCATTGTAAACCCTCTTTCAGACTAGTATTCGCTGCTTTTAATTAATTAAATAAAATTTTTGCTATTTTAAACAATTTAAAATAACCGCCTATACGGCATGTGTATGTGGCCACATACAAGCAGTCACCTTCGTCCCTAAAACCATCAACTTTTAAATAGAAATAACTCAAAAACTTTAATGCCATCCTTTAGTTAGCATCGTAAACCTTCTTTCAGACTAGTATTCGCTGCTTTTAATTAATTACATAAAATTTTTGCTATTTTAAACAATTTAAAATAACCGCCTATACGGCATATGTATGTGGCTACATACAAACAAACACCTTCGTCCCTTGAACCATCGACTTTTAAATAAAAGTTACTCAGATATTGCAATGCCATCTTTTAGTTGACATTGTAAACCCTCTTTCAGACTAGTATTCGCTGCTTTTAATTAATTATAAAAAATTTTTGCTATTTTAAACAACTTTAAAACAACCGCCTATACGGCATGTGTATGCGGCTGCATACAAACAATCACCTTCGTCCCTAAAACCATCAACTTTTAAATAGAAATAACCCAAAAACTTTAATGCCATCTTTTAGTTGGCATTGTAAGCCTTTATTTAGACTAGTATTTGTTGTAATTAATTAGATAAATAAAATTTTTGCTATTTTAAACAATTCAAAATAACTGCCTATACGGCATATGTATGTGGCTACATACAAACAGTCACCTTCGTCCCTTGATCCATCAACTTTTAAATAGAAATAACTCAAAAACTTTAATGCCATCTTTTAGTTGGCATTGTAAACACTCTTTCAAACCAGTATTAGTTGCAATAAATTAAATAAATACAATTTTCGTTATTTTAAACAACTTTAAAATAACCGCCTATACGGCATATGTATGTGGCTACATACAAATAGACACCTTCGTCCCTTGAACCATCAATTTTTATATGAAAGTTACTGAGACATTTAAATGCCATCCTTTAGTTGGCATTGTAAACACTCTTTCAAACTAGTATTCGCTGCTTTTAATTAATTATATAAAATTTTCGTCATTTTAAACAACTTCAAAACAACCGCCCACACGGCATGCGTATGCGATTGCATACAAACAAACGCCTTCGTCACTAGAACCATCAACCTTTAAAAGAAAAGTTACTCAAAAACTTTAATGCCATCTTTTAGTTGGCATTGTAAACACTCCTTCAAACTAGTATTAGTTGCAATAAATTAAATAAATACAATTTTCGCTATTTTAAACAATTTAAAATAACCGCCCATAAGGCATATGGATGTGGCTACATACAAACAGTCACCTTCGTCCCTTGAACCATCAATTTTTAGATGAAAGTTACTGAGATATTTTAATGCCATCTTTTAGTTGACATTGTAAGCATTCGTTCTGACTAGTATTCGTTGCAATTAATTAGATAAATAAAATTTTCGCCGTTTTAAACAATTTTAAAACAACCGCCTATACGGCATGTGTATGTGGCCACATACAAACAGACATCTTCGATCTTAAAACCATCAACTTTTAAATAGAAATAACTCAAAAACTTTAATGCCATCTTTTAGATGGCATTGTAAACATTCGTTCTGATTAGTATTCGTTGCAATTAATTAGATAAATAAAATGTTCGCCGCTTTAAACAATTTTAAAACAACCGCCTATACGGCATGTGTATGTGGCCACATTCAAACAAGCACCCTCGTCCCTTGAACCATCAACTTTTAAACGAAAGTTACTCAAATACTTTAATGCCATCTTTTAGTTAGTATTGCAAACGTTCGTTCTGACCTGCATTCGCTGCTTTTTATTAATTGTATAAAATTTTCGCTATACTAAACAATTCAAGAATGACCGCCTATACGGCATATGTATGTGGCTACATACAAACAAACACCTTCGTCTCTTGAACCATCGACTTTTAAATGAAAGTTATTCAGATATCTTAATGCCATCTTTTAGTTGGCATCGTAAACCTTTATTTAGACTAGTATTCGCTGCCTTTTATTAATTAAATAAAATTTTCGCCATATTAAACAATTCAAAAATAACTGCCTTTAGGCATATGTATGTGACTACATACAAACAGACACCTTCGTCCCTAAAACCATCAACTTTTAAGTGAAAGTTACTCAAATACTTTAATGCCATCTTTTAGTTAGTATTGCAAACGTTCGTTCTTACTTGTATTCGTTTTAATAAATTAGATAAATAAAATTTTTATTATTTTAAACAATTCAAAATAACTGCCTATACGGCATATGTATGTGGCTACATACAAACCAACACCTTCGTCCCTAGAATTCTCAACTTTTCAACAAAAGTTACTCAAATGTTTTAATGCCATCTTTTAGTTGGCATTGTAAACCTTTATTCAGACTAGTATTCGTTGTAATTATTCAAATAAATAAAATTTTCGCTATACTAAACAATTCAAGAATGACCGCCTATACGGCGTGTGTATGTGGCTACATACAAGCAAACACCTTCGTCCCTTGAATTCTCAACTTTTCAACAAAAGTTACTCAAATGTTCTAATGCCATCTTTTAGTTGGCACTGTAAACCTTTATTTAGACTAGTATTCGCTGCCTTTTATTAATTAAATAAAATTTTCGCTATATAGAACAATTCAAAATAACCGCCTATACGGCATGTGTATGTGGCCACATACAAGCCAACACCTTCGTCCCTTGAACCATCGACTTTTAAGCGAAAGTTACTCAAATGCTTTAATGCCATCTTTTAGTTGGCATTGTAAACCTTTATTCAGACTAGTATTCACTGCTTTTAATTAATTATATAAAATTTTTGCTATTTTAAACAATTTAAAAATAACTGCCTATACGGCATGTGTATGTGGCTACATACAAACAAACACCTTCGTCCCTAAAACCATCAACTTTTAAATAGAAATAACTCAAAAACTTTAATGCCATCTCTTAGTTGGCATTGTAAACCCTCTTTCAGACTAGTATTCGCTGCTTTTAATTAATTATATAAGATTTTGCTATTTTAAACAATTCAAAAATAACTGCCTATACGGCGTGTGTATGTGGCTACATACAAGCAAACACCTTCGTCCCTTGAATCATCGACTTTTGAATGAAAGTTGCTCAAATGCTTTAATGCCATCTTTTAGTTGGCATTGTAAACCTTTATTTAGACTAGTGTTTGCTGCCTTTTATTAATTAAATTAAATTTTCGCTATATAGAACAATTCAAAATAACCGCCTATACGGCATGTGTATGCGGCTGCATACAAACAATCACCTTCGTCCCTAGAATTCTCAACTTTTTAACAAAAGTTACTCAGATATCTAAATGCCATCTTTTAGTTGGCATTGTAAACCTTTATTTAGACTAGTGTTTGCTGCCTTTTATTAATTAAATTAAATTTTCGCTATATAGAACAATTCAAAATAACCGCCTATACGGCATGTGTATGTGGCCACATACAAGCCAACACCTTCGTCCCTTGAACCATCGACTTTTAAGCGAAAGTTACTCAAATGCTTTAATGCCATCTTTTAGTTGGCATTGTAAACCTTTATTCAGACTAGTATTCGTTGTAATTATTCAAATAAATAAAATTTTCGCTATACTAAACAATTTAAGAATGACCGCCTATACGGCATGTGTATGTGGCAACATACAAACAGACACCCTCGTCCCTAGAACCATCAACTTTTAAATAGAAATAACTCAAAAACTTTAATGCCATCTTTTAGTTGACATTGTAAACACTCTTTCAAACCAGTATTAGTTGCAATAAATTAAATAAATACAATTTTCGTTATTTTAAACAACTTTAAAACAACCGCCTATACGGCATGTGTATGCGATTGCATACAAACAGTCACCTTCGTCCCTTGAACTATCCACTTTTAAATAGAAATAACTCAAATACTTTAATGCCATCTTTTAGTTGGCATTGTAAACCTTTAATCAGACTAGTATTCGTTGTAATTATTCAAATAAATAAAATTTTCGCTATACTAAACAGTTTAAGAATGACCGCCTACATGGCATGTGTATGTGGCTACATACAAACAAACACCACCGTCTTAAAACCATCAACTTTTAAAAGAAAGTTACTCAGATATTTTAATGCCATCTTTTAGTTGGCATTGTAGACCTTTACTTAGACCAGTATTTGTTGTAATTATCCAAATAAATAAAATTTCCACTATATAAAACAATTCAAAAATAACCGCCAATACGGCATGTGTATGCGGCTACATACAAACAGTCACCTTCGTCCCTAAAACCATCAACTTTTTAACAAAAGTTACTCAGATATTTAAATGCCATCTTTTAGTTTGCATTGTAAGCCTTTATTTAGACTAGTATTTGTTGTAATTAATGAGTTAAATAAAATTTTTGCTATTTTAAAAATTCAAAAATAACCGCCTACATGGCACATGTATGTGGCTACATACAAACAATCACCTTCGTCCCTAGAATTCTCAACTTTTTAACAAAAGTTACTCAGATATCTAAATGCCATCTTTTAGTTGGCATTGTAAACCGTCTTTCAGACTAGCATCGCTGTAATAAATTAAATAATTAAATTTTTTGTCTTACTAAACAATTCAAAATAACTGACTATTCGGCACATGTATGTGGCTACATACAAACAGTCACCTTCGTCACTAGAATTCTCAACTTTTAAATAGAAATAACCCAAAAACTTTAATGCCATCTTTTAGTTGGCATTGTAAACCCTCTTTCAGACTAGTATTCACTGCTTTTAATTAATTATATAAAATTTTTTGCTATTTTAAACAATTTAAAAATAACCGCCTATACGGCATATGTATGTGGCTACATACAAACAGTCACCTTCGTCCCTTTAACCATCGACTTTTAAGTGAAAGTTACTCAAATGCTTTAATGCCATCTTTTAGTTGGCATTGTAAACCTTTATTTAGACTAGTGTTTGCTGCCTTTTATTAATTAAATTAAATTTTCGCTATATAGAACAATTCAAAATAACCGCCTATACGGCATGTGTATGTGGCCACATACAAGCCAACACCTTCGTCCCTTGAACCATCGACTTTTAAGCGAAAGTTACTCAAATGCTTTAATGCCATCTTTTAGTTGGCATTGTAAACCTTTATTCAGACTAGTATTCGTTGTAATTATTCAAATAAATAAAATTTTCGCTATACTAAACAATTTAAGAATGACCGCCTATACGGCATGTGTATGTGGCAACATACAAACAGACACCCTCGTCCCTAGAACCATCAACTTTTAAATAGAAATAACTCAAAAACTTTAATGCCATCTTTTAGTTGACATTGTAAACACTCTTTCAAACCAGTATTAGTTGCAATAAATTAAATAAATACAATTTTCGTTATTTTAAACAACTTTAAAACAACCGCCTATACGGCATGTGTATGCGATTGCATACAAACAGTCACCTTCGTCCCTTGAACTATCCACTTTTAAATAGAAATAACTCAAATACTTTAATGCCATCTTTTAGTTGGCATTGTAAACCTTTAATCAGACTAGTATTCGTTGTAATTATTCAAATAAATAAAATTTTCGCTATACTAAACAGTTTAAGAATGACCGCCTACATGGCATGTGTATGTGGCTACATACAAACAAACACCACCGTCTTAAAACCATCAACTTTTAAAAGAAAGTTACTCAGATATTTTAATGCCATCTTTTAGTTGGCATTGTAGACCTTTACTTAGACCAGTATTTGTTGTAATTATCCAAATAAATAAAATTTCCACTATATAAAACAATTCAAAAATAACCGCCAATACGGCATGTGTATGCGGCTACATACAAACAGTCACCTTCGTCCCTAAAACCATCAACTTTTTAACAAAAGTTACTCAGATATTTAAATGCCATCTTTTAGTTTGCATTGTAAGCCTTTAATTAGACTAGTATTTGTTGTAATTAATGAGTTAAATAAAATTTTTGCTATTTTAAAAATTCAAAAATAACCGCCTACATGGCACATGTATGTGGCTACATACAAACAATCACCTTCGTCCCTAGAATTCTCAACTTTTTAACAAAAGTTACTCAGATATCTAAATGCCATCTTTTAGTTGGCATTGTAAACCGTCTTTCAGACTAGCATCGCTGTAATAAATTAAATAATTAAATTTTTTGTCTTACTAAACAATTCAAAATAACTGACTATTCGGCACATGTATGTGGCTACATACAAACAGTCACCTTCGTCACTAGAATTCTCAACTTTTAAATAGAAATAACCCAAAAACTTTAATGCCATCTTTTAGTTGGCATTGTAAACCTTCTTTCAGACTAGTATTCACTGCTTTTAATTAATTATATAAAATTTTTTGCTATTTTAAACAATTTAAAAATAACCGCCTATACGGCATATGTATGTGGCTACATACAAACAGTCACCTTCGTCACTAGAACCATCAACTTTTAAATAGAAATAACTCAAAAACTTTAATGCCATCTTTTAGTTGGCATTGTAAACCCTCTTTCAGACTAATATTCACTGCTTTTAATTAATTATATAAAATTTTTGCTATTTTAAACAATTTAAAAATAACTGCCTATACGGCATGTGTATGTGGCTACATACAAACAAACACCTTCGTCCCTAAAACCATCAACTTTTAAATAGAAATAACTCAAAAACTTTAATGCCATCTCTTAGTTGGCATTGTAAACCCTCTTTCAGACTAGTATTCGCTGCCTTATATTAATTAAATAAAATTTTTGCTATTTTAAACAATTTAAGAATGACCGCCTATACGGCATGTGTATGCGGCTACATACAAACAGTCACCTTCGTCCCTTGAACTATCGACTTTTAAGTGAAAGTTACTCAAATGCTTTAATGCCATCTTTTAGTTGGCATTGTAAACCTTTATTTAAACTAGTATTCGCTGCTTTTTATTAATTGTATAAAATTTTCGCTATACTAAACAATTTAAAAATAACCGCCTATACGGCATATGTATGTGGCTACATACAAGCCATCACCTTCGTCCCTAGAATTCTCAACTTTTCAACAAAAGTTACTCAAATGTTCTAATGCCATCTTTTAGTTGGCACTGTAAACCTTTATTTAGATTAGTATTCGCTGCCTTTTATTAATTAAATAAAATTTTCGCTATGACAAACAGTTTAAGAACGATGCCTATATGGCACATGTATGTGGCTACATACAAGCAAGCATCTTCGTCCCTAAAACCATCAACTTTTAAATGATAGTTACTCAGATATTTAAATGCCATCTTTTAGTTGGCATTGTAAACCTTTATTTAGACTAGTATTCGCTGCCTTTTATGAATTAAATACAATTTTCGTCATTTTAAACAACTTTAAAACAACCGCCTATACGGCATGTTTATGTGGCTGCACACAAACAAACACCTTCGTCCCTAAAACCATCAACTTTTAAATAAAAGTTACTCAGATATTTAAATGCCATCTTTTAGTTTGCATTGTAAGCCTTTATTTAGACTAGTATTTGTTGTAATTATCCAAATAAATAAAATTTCCACTATATAAAACAATTCAAAAATAACCGCCAATACGGCATGTGTATGCGGCTACATACAAACAGTCACCTTCGTCCCTAAAACCATCAACTTTTTAACAAAAGTTACTCAGATATTTAAATGCCATCTTTTAGTTGGCATTGTAAGCCTTTATTTAGACTAGTATTCGCCGCTTTTTATTAATTAAATAAAAATTTCGCTATGACAAACAGTTTAAGAACGATGCCTATACGGCATGTGTATGTGGCAACATACAAGCCAACACCTTCGTCCCTAAAACCATCAACTTTTAAATAGAAATAACTCAAAAACTTTAATGCCATCTCTTAGTTGGCATTGTAAACCCTCTTTCAGACTAGTATTCGCTGCTTTTAATTAATTATATAAGATTTTGCTATTTTAAACAATTCAAAAATAACTGCCTATACGGCGTGTGTATGTGGCTACATACAAGCAAACACCTTCGTCCCTTGAATCATCGACTTTTGAATGAAAGTTGCTCAAATGCTTTAATGCCATCTTTTAGTTGGCATTGTAAACCTTTATTTAGACTAGTGTTTGCTGCCTTTTATTAATTAAATTAAATTTTCGCTATATAGAACAATTCAAAATAACCGCCTATACGGCATGTGTATGCGGCTGCATACAAACAATCACCTTCGTCCCTAAACCCAGCAACTTTTAAATAGAAATAACTCAAAAACTGTAATGCCATCTTTTAGTTGGCATTGTAAACCCTCTTCCAGACTAGTATTCGCTGCTTTTAATTAATTATATAAAATTTTTGCTATTTTAAACAATTTTAAAATAACCGCCTATACGGCGTGTGTATGTGGCTACATACAAGCAAACACCTTCGTCCCTTGAATTCTCAACTTTTCAACAAAAGTTACTCAAATGTTCTAATGCCATCTTTTAGTTGGCACTGTAAACCTTTATTTAGACTAGTATTCGCTGCCTTTTATTAATTAAATAAAATTTTCGCTATATAGAACAATTCAAAATAACCGCCTATACGGCATGTGTATGTGGCCACATACAAGCCAACACCTTCGTCCCTTGAACCATCGACTTTTAAGCGAAAGTTACTCAAATGCTTTAATGCCATCTTTTAGTTGGCATTGTAAACCTTTATTCAGACTAGTATTCACTGCTTTTAATTAATTATATAAAATTTTTGCTATTTTAAACAATTTAAAAATAACTGCCTATACGGCATGTGTATGTGGCTACATACAAACAAACACCTTCGTCCCTAAAACCATCAACTTTTAAATAGAAATAACTCAAAAACTTTAATGCCATCTCTTAGTTGGCATTGTAAACCCTCTTTCAGACTAGTATTCGCTGCTTTTAATTAATTATATAAGATTTTGCTATTTTAAACAATTCAAAAATAACTGCCTATACGGCGTGTGTATGTGGCTACATACAAGCAAACACCTTCGTCCCTTGAATCATCGACTTTTGAATGAAAGTTGCTCAAATGCTTTAATGCCATCTTTTAGTTGGCATTGTAAACCTTTATTTAGACTAGTGTTTGCTGCCTTTTATTAATTAAATTAAATTTTCGCTATATAGAACAATTCAAAATAACCGCCTATACGGCATGTGTATGCGGCTGCATACAAACAATCACCTTCGTCCCTAGAATTCTCAACTTTTTAACAAAAGTTACTCAGATATCTAAATGCCATCTTTTAGTTGGCATTGTAAACCTTTATTTAGACTAGTGTTTGCTGCCTTTTATTAATTAAATTAAATTTTCGCTATATAGAACAATTCAAAATAACCGCCTATACGGCATGTGTATGTGGCCACATACAAGCCAACACCTTCGTCCCTTGAACCATCGACTTTTAAGCGAAAGTTACTCAAATGCTTTAATGCCATCTTTTAGTTGGCATTGTAAACCTTTATTCAGACTAGTATTCGTTGTAATTATTCAAATAAATAAAATTTTCGCTATACTAAACAATTTAAGAATGACCGCCTATACGGCATGTGTATGTGGCAACATACAAACAGACACCCTCGTCCCTAGAACCATCAACTTTTAAATAGAAATAACTCAAAAACTTTAATGCCATCTTTTAGTTGGCATTGTAAACCCTCTTTCCGACTAGTATTCGCTGCTTTTAATTAATTATATAAAAATTTTGATATTTTAAACAATTTAAAAATAACCGCCTATACGGCATGTGTATGTGGCCGCACACAAACAAGCACCTTCGTCACTAGAATTCTCAACTTTTTAACAAAAGTTACTCAGATATTTAAATGCCATCCTTTAGCTGGCATTGTAAGCCTTTATTTAGACTAGTATTCGCTGCCTTTTATTAATTAAATAAAATTTTTGCTATTTTAAACAATTCAAAAACAACCGCCTATACGGCATATGTATGTGGCTACATACAAGCCATCACCTTCGTCCCTTGAACCATCGACTTTTAAGCGAAAGTTACTCAAATGCTTTAATGCCATCTTTTAGTTGGCATTGTTAACCTTTATTCAGACTAGTATTCGTTGTAATTAATTAGATAAATAAAATTTTTGCTATTTTAAACAATTCAAAAATAACTGCCTTTAGGCATATGTATGTGACTACATACAAACAGACACCTTCGTCCCTAAAACCATCAACTTTTAAATAAAAGTTACTCAGATATTTAAATGCCATCTTTTAGTTGGCATTGTAAACCTTCTTTCAGACTAGTATTCACTGCTTTTAATTAATTATATAAGATTTTGCTATTTTAAACAATTCAAAAATAACTGCCTATACGGCATATGTATGTGGCTACATACAAGCAAACACCTTCGTCCCTTGAATCATCGACTTTTGAATGAAAGTTGCTCAAATGCTTTAATGCCATCTTTTAGTTGGCATTGTAAACCTTTATTTAGACTAGTGTTTGCTGCCTTTTATTAATTAAATTAAATTTTCGCTATATAGAACAATTCAAAATAACCGCCTATACGGCATGTGTATGTGGCCACATACAAGCCAACACCTTCGTCCCTTGAACCATCGACTTTTAAGCGAAAGTTACTCAAATGCTTTAATGCCATCTTTTAGTTGGCATTGTAAACCTTTATTCAGACTAGTATTCGTTGTAATTATTCAAATAAATAAAATTTTCGCTATACTAAACAATTTAAGAATGACCGCCTATACGGCATGTGTATGTGGCAACATACAAACAGACACCCTCGTCCCTAGAACCATCAACTTTTAAATAGAAATAACTCAAAAACTTTAATGCCATCTTTTAGTTGACATTGTAAACACTCTTTCAAACCAGTATTAGTTGCAATAAATTAAATAAATACAATTTTCGTTATTTTAAACAACTTTAAAACAACCGCCTATACGGCATGTGTATGCGATTGCATACAAACAGTCACCTTCGTCCCTTGAACTATCCACTTTTAAATAGAAATAACTCAAATACTTTAATGCCATCTTTTAGTTGGCATTGTAAACCTTTAATCAGACTAGTATTCGTTGTAATTATTCAAATAAATAAAATTTTCGCTATACTAAACAGTTTAAGAATGACCGCCTACATGGCATGTGTATGTGGCTACATACAAACAAACACCACCGTCTTAAAACCATCAACTTTTAAAAGAAAGTTACTCAGATATTTTAATGCCATCTTTTAGTTGGCATTGTAGACCTTTACTTAGACCAGTATTTGTTGTAATTATCCAAATAAATAAAATTTCCACTATATAAAACAATTCAAAAATAACCGCCAATACGGCATGTGTATGCGGCTACATACAAACAGTCACCTTCGTCCCTAAAACCATCAACTTTTTAACAAAAGTTACTCAGATATTTAAATGCCATCTTTTAGTTTGCATTGTAAGCCTTTATTTAGACTAGTATTTGTTGTAATTAATGAGTTAAATAAAATTTTTGCTATTTTAAAAATTCAAAAATAACCGCCTACATGGCACATGTATGTGGCTACATACAAACAATCACCTTCGTCCCTAGAATTCTCAACTTTTTAACAAAAGTTACTCAGATATCTAAATGCCATCTTTTAGTTGGCATTGTAAACCGTCTTTCAGACTAGCATCGCTGTAATAAATTAAATAATTAAATTTTTTGTCTTACTAAACAATTCAAAATAACTGACTATTCGGCACATGTATGTGGCTACATACAAACAGTCACCTTCGTCACTAGAATTCTCAACTTTTAAATAGAAATAACCCAAAAACTTTAATGCCATCTTTTAGTTGGCATTGTAAACCCTCTTTCAGACTAGTATTCACTGCTTTTAATTAATTATATAAAATTTTTTGCTATTTTAAACAATTTAAAAATAACCGCCTATACGGCATATGTATGTGGCTACATACAAACAGTCACCTTCGTCCCTTTAACCATCGACTTTTAAGTGAAAGTTACTCAAATGCTTTAATGCCATCTTTTAGTTGGCATTGTAAACCTTTATTTAGACTAGTGTTTGCTGCCTTTTATTAATTAAATTAAATTTTCGCTATATAGAACAATTCAAAATAACCGCCTATACGGCATGTGTATGTGGCCACATACAAGCCAACACCTTCGTCCCTTGAACCATCGACTTTTAAGCGAAAGTTACTCAAATGCTTTAATGCCATCTTTTAGTTGGCATTGTAAACCTTTATTCAGACTAGTATTCGTTGTAATTATTCAAATAAATAAAATTTTCGCTATACTAAACAATTTAAGAATGACCGCCTATACGGCATGTGTATGTGGCAACATACAAACAGACACCCTCGTCCCTAGAACCATCAACTTTTAAATAGAAATAACTCAAAAACTTTAATGCCATCTTTTAGTTGACATTGTAAACACTCTTTCAAACCAGTATTAGTTGCAATAAATTAAATAAATACAATTTTCGTTATTTTAAACAACTTTAAAACAACCGCCTATACGGCATGTGTATGCGATTGCATACAAACAGTCACCTTCGTCCCTTGAACTATCCACTTTTAAATAGAAATAACTCAAATACTTTAATGCCATCTTTTAGTTGGCATTGTAAACCTTTAATCAGACTAGTATTCGTTGTAATTATTCAAATAAATAAAATTTTCGCTATACTAAACAGTTTAAGAATGACCGCCTACATGGCATGTGTATGTGGCTACATACAAACAAACACCACCGTCTTAAAACCATCAACTTTTAAAAGAAAGTTACTCAGATATTTTAATGCCATCTTTTAGTTGGCATTGTAGACCTTTACTTAGACCAGTATTTGTTGTAATTATCCAAATAAATAAAATTTCCACTATATAAAACAATTCAAAAATAACCGCCAATACGGCATGTGTATGCGGCTACATACAAACAGTCACCTTCGTCCCTAAAACCATCAACTTTTTAACAAAAGTTACTCAGATATTTAAATGCCATCTTTTAGTTTGCATTGTAAGCCTTTAATTAGACTAGTATTTGTTGTAATTAATGAGTTAAATAAAATTTTTGCTATTTTAAAAATTCAAAAATAACCGCCTACATGGCACATGTATGTGGCTACATACAAACAATCACCTTCGTCCCTAGAATTCTCAACTTTTTAACAAAAGTTACTCAGATATCTAAATGCCATCTTTTAGTTGGCATTGTAAACCGTCTTTCAGACTAGCATCGCTGTAATAAATTAAATAATTAAATTTTTTGTCTTACTAAACAATTCAAAATAACTGACTATTCGGCACATGTATGTGGCTACATACAAACAGTCACCTTCGTCACTAGAATTCTCAACTTTTAAATAGAAATAACCCAAAAACTTTAATGCCATCTTTTAGTTGGCATTGTAAACCTTCTTTCAGACTAGTATTCACTGCTTTTAATTAATTATATAAAATTTTTTGCTATTTTAAACAATTTAAAAATAACCGCCTATACGGCATATGTATGTGGCTACATACAAACAGTCACCTTCGTCACTAGAACCATCAACTTTTAAATAGAAATAACTCAAAAACTTTAATGCCATCTTTTAGTTGGCATTGTAAACCCTCTTTCAGACTAATATTCACTGCTTTTAATTAATTATATAAAATTTTTGCTATTTTAAACAATTTAAAAATAACTGCCTATACGGCATGTGTATGTGGCTACATACAAACAAACACCTTCGTCCCTAAAACCATCAACTTTTAAATAGAAATAACTCAAAAACTTTAATGCCATCTCTTAGTTGGCATTGTAAACCCTCTTTCAGACTAGTATTCGCTGCCTTATATTAATTAAATAAAATTTTTGCTATTTTAAACAATTTAAGAATGACCGCCTATACGGCATGTGTATGCGGCTACATACAAACAGTCACCTTCGTCCCTTGAACTATCGACTTTTAAGTGAAAGTTACTCAAATGCTTTAATGCCATCTTTTAGTTGGCATTGTAAACCTTTATTTAAACTAGTATTCGCTGCTTTTTATTAATTGTATAAAATTTTCGCTATACTAAACAATTTAAAAATAACCGCCTATACGGCATATGTATGTGGCTACATACAAGCCATCACCTTCGTCCCTAGAATTCTCAACTTTTCAACAAAAGTTACTCAAATGTTCTAATGCCATCTTTTAGTTGGCACTGTAAACCTTTATTTAGATTAGTATTCGCTGCCTTTTATTAATTAAATAAAATTTTCGCTATGACAAACAGTTTAAGAACGATGCCTATATGGCACATGTATGTGGCTACATACAAGCAAGCATCTTCGTCCCTAAAACCATCAACTTTTAAATGATAGTTACTCAGATATTTAAATGCCATCTTTTAGTTGGCATTGTAAACCTTTATTTAGACTAGTATTCGCTGCCTTTTATGAATTAAATACAATTTTCGTCATTTTAAACAACTTTAAAACAACCGCCTATACGGCATGTTTATGTGGCTGCACACAAACAAACACCTTCGTCCCTAAAACCATCAACTTTTAAATAAAAGTTACTCAGATATTTAAATGCCATCTTTTAGTTTGCATTGTAAGCCTTTATTTAGACTAGTATTTGTTGTAATTATCCAAATAAATAAAATTTCCACTATATAAAACAATTCAAAAATAACCGCCAATACGGCATGTGTATGCGGCTACATACAAACAGTCACCTTCGTCCCTAAAACCATCAACTTTTTAACAAAAGTTACTCAGATATTTAAATGCCATCTTTTAGTTGGCATTGTAAGCCTTTATTTAGACTAGTATTCGCCGCTTTTTATTAATTAAATAAAAATTTCGCTATGACAAACAGTTTAAGAACGATGCCTATACGGCATGTGTATGTGGCAACATACAAGCCAACACCTTCGTCCCTCAAACCATCAACTTTTAAATAGAAATAACTCAAAAACTTTAATGCCATCTTTTAGTTGGCATTGTAGACCTTTATTTAGACTAGTATTTGTTGTAATTATCCAAATAAATAAAATTTTTGCCATATAAAACAGTTTAAGAATAACCGCCTATACGGCATGTGTATGCGGCTACATACAAACAAACACATTCGTCCCTTGAATCATCGTCTTTTAAGTGAAAGTTACTCAAATGCTTTAATGCCATCTTTTAGTTGGCATTGTAAACCTTTATTTAGACTAGTATTCGCTGCCTTTTATTAATAAAATAAAATTTTCGCTATTTTAAACAATTTAAAATAACCGCCCATACGGCATATGTATGTGGCTACATACAAACAGTCACCTTCGTCCCTTGAACCATCAATTTTTAGATGAAAGTTACTGAGATATTTTAATGCCATCTTTTAGTTGACATTGTAAGCATTCGTTCTGACTAGTACTCGCTGCTTTTAATTAGTTATGTAAAATTTTCGCTATATTAAACAATTTAAAAAATAACTGCCTATACGGCATGTGTATGTGGTTACATACAAACAAACACCCTCGTCTCTAAAACCACCAACTTTTTAACAAAAAGTTAATCAAATGTTTGATGCCATCTTTTAGTTGGCATTGTAAGCCTTCGTTCTGACTAGTATTCGCTGATTTTCATTAATAAAATAAAAATTTCGTTATTTTAAACAACTTCAAAACAACCGCCTATACGGCATGTGTATGCGATTGCATACAAACAGTCACCTTCGTCCCTTGAACTATCCACTTTTAAATAGAAACAACTCAAAAACTTTAATGCCAACTTTTAATTGGCATTGTAAACACTCTTTCAGACTAGTATTCGCTGCTTTTAATTAGTTATATAAAATTTTTGCTATTTTAAACAATTTAAAAATAACTGCCTATACGGCATGTGTATGTGGCTACATACAAGTAAACACCTTCGTCCCTAAAACCATCAACTTTTAAATAGAAATAACTCAAAAACTTTAATGCCATCTCTTAGTTGGCATTGTAAACCCTCTTTCAGACTAGTATTCGCTGCTTTTAATTAATTATATAAAATTTTTGCTATTTTAAACAATTCAAAAATAACTGCCTATAGGCATATGTATGCGGCTACATACAAACAGTCACCTTCGTCCCTAAAACCATCAACTTTTAAATGAACGTTACTCAAATGTTTTAATGCCATCTTTTAATTGGCATTGAAAACCTTTATTTAGACTAGTATTCGCTGCCTTTTATTAATTAAATAAAATTTTCGCTATATTAAACAATTCAAAAATAACTGCCTATACGGCATGTGTATGTGGCAACATACAAGCCATCACCTTCGTCCCTTGAACCATCGACTTTTAAATAGAAATAACTCAAAAACTTTAATGCCAACTTTTAATTGGCATTGTAAACCTTTATTCAGACTAGTATTCGTTGTAATTATTCAAATAAATAAAATTTTCGCTATACTAAACAGTTTAAGAATGACCGCCTACATGGCATGTGTATGTGGCTACATACAAACAAACACCACCGTCTTAAAACCATCAACTTTTAAAAGAAAGTTACTCAGATATTTTAATGCCATCTTTTAGTTGGCATTGTAGACCTTTACTTAGACCAGTATTTGTTGTAATTATCCAAATAAATAAAATTTCCACTATATAAAACAATTCAAAAATAACCGCCAATACGGCATGTGTATGCGGCTACATACAAACAGTCACC